>PITA01018839.1:0-39270 GCA_004023965.1 Spilogale gracilis | reverse complement strand
GAACACTCATGAAAGAAATTGAAGAAGACACAAAAAGATGGAAGAGCATTCCATGCTCATGGATCGGAAGAATAAACATTGTCAAAATGTCTATACTGCCCAGAGCAATCTATACTTTCAATGCCATTCCGATCAAAATTCCACCAACATTCTTCAAAACGTTGGAACAAACAATCCTAAAATTTATATAGAACCAAAAAAGACCCCAAATCGCTAAGGAATTGCTGAAGAAGAAAAGCAAAGCTGGGGGCATCTCATTACCTGACTTCAGGCTTTATTACAAAGCCGTGATTACCAAGACAGTGTGGTACTGGCACAAAAACAGAGAAATAGACCAATGGAACAGAGTGGAGAGTCCAGACATGGACCCACAAATCTATGGGCAAATCATCTTTGACAAAGCAGGAAAAAATATCCAGTGAAAAAAAGACAGTCTCTTCAATAAATGGTGCTGGGAAAATTGGACAGCTACATATAGAAGAATGAAACTAGACCATTCTCTTACACCACACACAAAGGCAAACTCGAAATGGATGAAAGACCTCAACGTGAGGCAGGAATCCATCAAAATCCTGGAAAAGAACATAGGCACTAACCTCTTTGACATCGGCCACAGCAACTTCTTTCAAGACACGTCTCCAAAGGCAAAGGAGACAAAAGCAAAAATGAACTTCTGGGACTTCATCAAAATAAAAAGCTTCTGTACAGCAAAGGAAACAGTCAACAAAACAAAGAGGCAACCCACAGAATGGGAGAAGATATTTGCAATTGACACTACAGACAAAGGGCTGGTATCCAAGATCTATAAAGAACTACTCAAAGTCAACACCCAAAAAGAAGATGAACACATCAAAAAATGGGCAGGAGACATGAAGAGGCACTTCTCCATAGAAGATATACAAATGGCTAACAACACATGAAAAAATGTTCAGCGTCACTAGCTATCAGGGAAATTCAAATCAAAACCACACTGAGATACCACCTTACACCAGTCAGAATGGCCAAAATTAACAAGACAGGAAACAACAAGTGTTGGAGAGGCTGCGGAGAAAGGGGAACCCTCTTACACTGTTGGTGGGAATGTAAACTGGTGAAGCCGCTTTGGAAAACAGTGTGGAGATTCCTTAAAAAATTAAAAATAGAGCTACCCTATGACCCTGCAATTGCACTACTGGACATTTACCCCAAAGATACAGATGTAGTGAAAAGAAGGGCCATAGGTACCCCAATGTTCATCGCAGCAATGGCCACAATCGCCAAACTGTGGAAAGAGCCAAGATGCCCATCAACAGATGAATGGATAAAGAAGATGTGGTACATATATACAATGGAATACTATGCCTCCGTCAGAAAGGATGAATATCCAACTTTTGTAGCAATATGGACTGGACTGGAAGAGATTATGCTGAGTGAAATAAGCCAAGTAGAGAAAGTCAAGTATCACATGGTTTCACTTACTTGCGGTGCATGAGGGGTAAACTGGAGGACAGTGGGAGAAGGAAAGTAAATGGGAACTAGGGTAATCCAGGGAGGGAAACAAAACAACAGAGACTTTGGACACAGAAACAAACTGAGGGACTTGGAGGGAGTGGGGTGGAGGGATGGGAGAGCCTGGTGGTGGGTACTGGGTGCACCTATTGTGTAGAGCACTGGGTGTGGAGAATGGGGAATGAATCTTGGAACACTGGGAAAAAAAAAATTTAAGTAACAATAAAAAAAAAAAAAAGGCAGAATTAAGGGTGCCTGGGTGGCATAGTGGAGCCTTAAACTCACGACCCTGAGATCAAGACCTGAGCTGAGATCAAGAGTCACTGCAGGCTTAACTGACTGAGGCACATTCAGATGCCCCATGTCTTTTTTGTTTGTTTTTTAATGAATATGTTTAAATTATGAAAATTCACTGAATTTCACACTTGGGTATGTGTACTTTTCTGAAACAAGTAATATATCAGTAAAATTAAAAAACATACTACTTTGGGTGCCTGAGTGGCTCAGTCAGTTTAGCGTCTGCCTTCGGCTCAGGTCATGATCCCAGGGTCCTGGGATCAAGTCCTACATCCGGCTCCCTGCAGGGAGTCGCCTTCTCCCTCTGACCCTCCCCTTTTTCATGCCTTCTCTCATTCTCTCTCTCAAAGAAATAAAATCTTAAAAAAAAAATTATAATCTAAAAATTAAATTTCATATCCAATTTAATTAATAATTTCTTCCCTTTGCAAGGTTTTGACAGGTGAGACTTGGAATAAGAAGGAGCATGATTTGCTTTTATTTTTCCTTTCTGTTTTCTAGCTTTTTTTCCTTTGGTATATTATGATAGAGAATAGGATGATTGAAAAGGATAGGGGCTTTCTCTTAACTGGTAGTGATCTATTCCTATATTGGTGGTTGTTCCTTTTCTGGTAAGACTAATTGCTCATCCATACACTGTAGCTTACTGCTTTCTCTTTTTATTTTTTTTAAGATTTTTTTATTTATTTCTTTGACAGAGAGAGAGATCACAAGTAGGCAGAGAGGCAGGCAGAGAGCGAGGTAAAAGCAGGCTCCCCACTGAGCAGAGAGCCAGATGTAGGATGTAAGCTCCATCCCAGGACCCTGAGATCATAACCTGAGCTGAAGGCAGAGGCTTAACTCACTGAGCCACCCAGGCGCCCTGCTTTCTCTTTTTATTTTTTTTTTTCAAAGATTTTATTTATTTGACAGAGAGAAACACAGCCAGAGAGGGAACACAAGCAAGGGGAGTGAGAGAGGGAGAAGCAGGCCTCCCGCCAAGCAGGGAGCCCGATGTGGGACTCGATCCCGGGTCTCTGGAATCATGACCTGAGCCGAAGGCAGTCCCTTAACCAACTGAGCCACCCAGGCGCCCCTGCTTTCTCTTTTTAATTCAGAGTACTGCATTGTTGCTATTTTGCCTATTGCCTTGGGAGTCCTCACAAAGATCTCTCTCTGTCTTGGCCCAGAACCATCTCCCTCCTCCACAATACCAAAGCAAATGTCAGGTTAACTTTACCCACAAAGCCGGTGTTGTGCTTTCACTGTACTGTGCTATTAAGGATAGGATTGATTTACAGCTGAAAACTGGAGTCTACACTCTAAGAACGTGTACCAGACTAAAAACCTGGATTAACTCTCATTAGGAGTTGTCTTATCCCCAGTGACTGGTAGGTGAAAAGAATTCTATATCTTGTGGCAGATTCTTCCTGATCTACTCTACCAAGAGTCAAACCCAGGCACCATACTAATCAAAGTCCATCCTCTTAATCTCTATCAAAAAACCTTTGCTTATCTATATGTGTGTGTTTGTGTGTATGCATACATATATAAACTTTGACCCACACTTCAAGCATATCGAATACAAACAAAAATTAACTCTAAATGGATCATGAACCAAACTATAAAATCTAAAAGTATAAAACTTCGGAAGAAAATACAAGAGTAAATTTTTGTTACTTTGAGAGTTCTCAGAAAAGATACAAAACACAAGTTTAAAAAGAATAAATTTATAAATTAGACTATCAAATTTAAAAACTACTACTCTTGAAAAGATAGTGTTAAAAAAATGAAAACAAATCACACACAAGGAAAAAATATTTGCAAAACACATGTGAGAAAGGACTAGCATTCAGCATATAGAAAGATCCTTCAGAGCGCCTGGGTGGCTCAGTGGGTTAAAGCCCCTGCCTTCAGCTCAGGTCATGATCTCAGGGTCCTGGGATCGAGGCCGCATCAGGCTCTCTGCTCAGCAGGGAGCCTGCTTCCTCCTCTCTCTCTGCCTGCCTCTCTGCCTGCTTGTGATCTCTCTCTGTCAAATAAAGAAAAAAAAAAAAGAAAGAAAGATCCTTCAAAATTCTGTAAGAAAAAACATAAGCTAATAAAAAAACATGAGCAAAAGACTGAATAGACACTTAAACAAGAGACAACTATGACAAATGAACACACAAAGCCATCCTCAATATCATTTATCATTAGGGAAACAAAAACTAAAATCAAATGAGGTAAAAAAAAAAAATCAAATGAGAGGCAAAAACAAAAACTGAAACAAAAGCTAACATTCCCGCCACAGAAACAATTGAAAAACAAGCAGAAAATGTCAGAACCACCTTTGTCAGAATTCTGGAAAATAGTCCAATGTTTGCAGCCAAGAAAATGCTGAACCAAGAAGTCAACTTAAAAATAGTAGGAAAGCAGGGCACCTGGTTGGTTCCATTAGTTGTGCGTTGGGCTCTTGGTTTTGGCTCAGGTCATGATCTCAAGGCTGAGCAATCCAGTCCCACTTTGGGATTTGCGCTAAGCAGAGAATCTGCTGTAAATTCTCTCTCCCTGTCTCCCTGCACCCCTCCACCCTGCTCATGCATGCACATGCACTCACTCTCACTCTAAAATAAATCAATCAATTCTTTTAAAAAAATAATAAAGGTAGGACAGCTTTGTGGCATTTTCACTTGCCCTTGCCCACCCACTCCTAGATACGCTCTGCAGATGTTAGCTGGTGTTTCCAGAGCAGGACCCTGGCCCTTGGTTCTGAAAGGAGCACAACAGACCTTATTTGCAAATTATTGTTTATATCTGTTCCAACTTGTTTGGGGATACCTGAAGGACTGACACAGGCACATCTTTTTTCACCTAACTCTGAATTTGTTCATGATGGAAAAGCAGAAGGCATTGCTCAAAAACACTATGAAGTGATCCAACCACCCACAGTGACCTGGGCCAAAAGATTACAAATGAGACATAAAATAGACTGCCTAATATCTGGAAGGAAAACTGAAAAGTTTCTTTGGGAAATTAAGGCAATTAAAAATATCTGTATATACAGGGAAATTTAGAAAACCCAAGGCAAGGGCACCTGGCTGGCTCAGCGGTAAGAGCATGGACTTTTCATCTCAGAATCGTGAGTTTGAACCCCATGTTGGGTGTAGAGATTAAATAAATAAGCTTAAAAAAAAAAATAGGGCGCCTGGATGGCTCAGTGGGTTAAGCCTCTGCCTTCAGCTCAGGTCATGATCTCAGGGTCGCAGGATGGAGCCTACATCCTACATCTGGCTCTCTGCTCAGCGGGGAACCTGCTTCCACCTCTCTCTCTGTCTGCTTCTCTGCCTAACTGTGATCTCTTTCTCCATCAAATAAATAAATAAAATCTTAAAAAAAAAAAAAAAATAGAAAGCCCAGGGCAAAATGAATGCTCAGGAAAGACCTGAAAAGACTTTAAGCTTTCTCTCAGTCAGTTCTCTAGTCTGGCTAAGCACAAAGTCCATCTGCAAAGACCCTCGAGGAGATATGTTTGTTTGTTTAGCTCCTAGTGATAAAGAAAATCTCTATCAAAGCATAAGCTAAGAACAGAGACTCCAGCAACACACAGAGCAAGGAATTCAATTTCTTCAACAACAACAACAAAAAAGTTTGGAAAACTCACTAGATAAATGGACAAATACAGCCTTCAACAATCAAAAAACAACACTTAGAGAAAGGGGAGAAGGTGATTTTCAGAGTTACCAATATTCAAATATCCATTTTTCAACAACAACAACAAATGCACAAGACATACAAAGAAATGAAGTATGGCTCATTCAAAGAATCAAAATAAATTAACAGAAGCCATGCCTGAGGAAGCTCAGCATTAGACCTAGTAGTAACTTTAAATCCCTGTCTTAAATATGCTCAAATTGTACAAATGAAAATCCAAAAAAAAATGCGTGAATGAAAAACAGGGTTGCATATATAAGATATTCAAGGAAAGACAATGTGAGCCAAGGATTTTATATCCAGGATAACTAACCTTCCAGATTACTTAACAGGCAAACTGTTATCAGTATAAAATAACTCTGAATCTTGTTCCAATAGTCCCTTCCTAAGGAATCTGCTAGAGAAGAAGATTCATACAATCAAAATAACTAAAGTGATATCAACATGGTGATTAGCATTAAATATGCAGTCATCTGTAGAATAAATAAATGTACTTAAAAGGGACAGTACAGTACATAATGACTGTAATTTGAAAGTGTAGCTAGCTATAGGTCAACCACAAAATGGAAGGGGGAAGGTGGAGACAGCTTATATAAAATAATTTAACAGTTCTCATTAGTCATGACTGGTGGTAGTATATTAGTATTGCCATTAGAGACATATATTTAATGTATGACAAAGTAAATTAATAATTCCTGGATATTCTAATCGCTGATTCAAAACCCTCTCAGGAGCTTCCTAGGTGTAATCTGAAACTGGCCCTTGCACTCAGAGGGTGGGGAGAGGCAGAAGAAAGAGACAGAGCACTCCAGTTGGTAGGTGACAGTATTCATAAGCAAAGGGATTTTACATACAAGGCTTGTCTTGGGAGCAGCAAGAAAAATGGATCCCCACACCTGCCCGCTAGATCTTGGTTTATAGAGACGGTAACTAAGGGCAGTTATATATCATGCAGGTGTTTTCAACACTACATCACTATCTCAAGGCTATGTCCTTGGAGCTGCCTGTGAGAGCAGGAAAGGCAAGTGGAACCCATATTCCAAGGACAGAGGTGGAGGTAAGGAGCCTCCCAGCACCCAGGTGCAGCTCACAGGTCAATCAGCAGTCACATCTTTTTGATAACATTCCCCAACACTCAATTATTTTACCCCCTGAATCTTTGGGACTATGATTTTTGGTAGAGAGGAGAAGAAATACTAACGTAATACACAGAAGATTAAGTTTAAAAAAAAAAATCTCTGTAGTTCTTTGCAAATATACTATTAACTGACAACGTAGTTCTATATTTAACAGCATCCACTGAAAAGTTGTAGAAAAAATGACCAACATAATAGCAATGAGTATCTTTAGGACCTAGATTGTAGTTGTTCTAAAATAACATTTCCCATTAAAAGAAACCAGGAGATCATGGGACACCTAGATGGGCCAGTCAGTTAAGCTTCTGACTCTTGATCTCAGCTCAGGTCTTAATCACAGGGTGGTGAGTTCCAGGCCCATGTTGGGCTCCAAAAAAAGAAAAAGAAATCAGTTCTTAGTGAAACAGCTAATTCCAGGTCTAAGGTGGAAGATGAGCCTGGAACAGCTTAACACACAAGATTGCAAGAAAACTATCAAAACTTTTAGCATATAAGGGGTGCCTGGATGGCTCAGTGAGTTAAGTGACTGATTCTTTTGGTTCAGGTCATGATCACAGGATCCTGAGATGGAGCCCTGTCCTGTGTCTTGCTCCACACTCAGAAGGGAGTCTGCTTCTCTCCCTCTCCCTCTGCCCCTCCCCCCATGAATAAATAAGTAAATCCAAAAAAAAATAAAATAAAAACTATTAGGATCAGGTCCAAAAGACTACGGAATGAACAATGCTCTTTCTAGACAACAATGGGACAATCTGAGCTTCAATTAGTACAGGAACATATTATATATAGATTGAAACACAAATACATTTAAGTGTATAACCACACTGATAATAAGAAAATAATTAACTGGTCACCTTCTGAAGTTGACAAAGAACCAGTTCATTATCTTAAAAGCCAGGTAATTTTAAAAAGAATCAAGTCTTGGGCACCTGGGTGGCTCAGTTGGTTAAGCAACTGCCTTCAGCTCTGGTCATGATCCCGGAAACCGGGATCGAGCCCCGCCCGCATTGGGCTCCCTGCTTGACCGGGCTGGACAGGAAGCCTGCTTCTCCCTCTCTCAGTCCCTCTGCTTGTGTTCCCTCTCTGGCTATGTTTCTCTCTGTCAAATAAATAAAATCTTTAAAAAAAAAAAAAAGAATCAAGTCTTTCTTACATGTACTATGCCACTGGGAACTAAAAAATAGATGAAGGGAAGCATTTCCTTAAAATGTTATTCCAGCTAGTGATCGAAAACAAAATGATAGAATTGTATCACCATTTTGCAACTCCCAGTTACTGAACATTGGCACTGAGCTAAAGTCAAAGAGCAAACAGTAGGTATTATTACATGCCTCCTGATGAAAGACCATGCAACAATCCATAATCTTGCCAAAGGAATTGAACCTAGAGCTGATGAAGACTCTGTATCCAGCTGTACTTTGCAAGAAATACAAAGGACACAGAAACATTCTGAAATGCATCATAAGTATGCAAAGCTAGACTGTGGGAAACTCTATAGGTCAAATACCTCGGGAGTTTTCAACATATAAATTTTAAGGGAAAGGAAGAGATGGAAGGGAAACCAACAGATTAAAAAAGATTTTACCATATCTAGATTTTTTAAATGGGCAAGCCTAAACTGTAATGTTTTAAGATGCAAACTTACAAGGAAATGCAAAGAAATTATTACTTTTTAAGTCAGCGATTACTTTTGGAGGTAAGGTGGGGCTGTGATTGAGATGGGACACAGGGACAGGAATTTCTAGAATGGCTGGCAAAATCATTTTTCTTGACTTGGGTAGTGCAGTGGTTGTAAGGGTGTTCATCTCAGAATAATTAATTAAGATATACAACTGCTTTGACTACTTATCTGTACTTGTTACATTTTACAATAAAAAGGCTAAAAAGAAAAAAGGAAAGGAAGAAGAAAAAACAAATCACAAAACAAGTGTCCTACTATAAGGAAGGGTATATTCAGCTAGAGCAGTAACAAAAAACAAGCCCTATAAAAACCATAGAAACATTTAGTGAAATCCAATACAAACGAGAAACTCTTTTTTTTTTAAGATTTTATTTATTTATTTGACAGAGAGTGAGATCACAAATAGGCAGAGAGAGAGGAGGAAGCAGGCTTCCCGCTGAGCAGAGAGCCCAATGTAGGCCTCGACCCCAGGACCCTGAGACCATGACCTGAGCCGAAGGCAGAGGCTTTAACCCTCTGAGCCACCCAAGCGCCCCCAAACGAGAAATTATAATTCTTGAGTTAACAATGAAAACAACACTGCAAAATAGACATTCTTCTCCTTATTTCATATTCAAACTTACTAAATTACAAGAATTCAAACCTAGACCAAAGCATGATTTTCCATATTATATTTAAATGACATTAATAAAGAACTCATAACAATCAATAAGAAAAATAAAAAGAAACAGTCTATAAGAAAAACAAGAAAGTATATGGATAAGGAGGTCACAAGTCAAAAAAATCAAAATAATAGATACAAGGGAAAAATCTAAATAAATATAATTCACTAGCAATTAGGGAAATATATTTAAAACGGACATGCCAAATAAACTTAACAAATTACAAAAAAGGCAATAACCTGGGCACCTGGGTGGTTCAGTGGGTTAAAGCCTCTGCCTCCGGCTCAGGTCATGATCTCAGGGTCCTGCCTGCTTCCTCCTCTCTCTCTCTGCCTGCCTTTCTGCCTACTTGTGATCTCTCTCTCTGTCAAATAAAAAAACAAAATCTTAAAAAAAAAAAAAAGCTAATAACCTGATAACACCAAGAGTTGGCAAAGACATAGAGAAACATCACTGGCCAAAGTGCAAATTAGTACAATCACTGTAGAAAGTAATTTAGAAAAAATATCCAGTAAGGAAAAACTCTTACATATAAATATATATAAGGAGATAAGTACAAAGATATTTACTACAGCACTGTAATAGGGAAAATGAAAATGACCTAAGGGTCCATTATTACAAAAATGAATAAACTCACTTATTCAAAGGAATGTTATATTGCTTTTAAAAATTAATGAAACTGATTTAAATGTATTAACATAGATCAAGGTTAGCAAACTGCAGCTGCCAGTCCAAACCCCAACCATAGCCTATTTATGTCCAGCCAGAAAGTTAAAACTAGTTTTTACATTTGTAAATGGTTGGAAAACAAATCAAAGAACAATATTTCATTAAATATTCTCAATATGAAGAATATGAAAGTTATATGAAATTCCAATTTCAATGTCTATATATAAAGTTTTATAGGAACATAGCGCAGTTCACTCATCTACCTATTATCGTACGGATGCTATCATGCCACAACATAAATGAGTAGTGAAAAAAGAGACAGTATAACAAAGCCTAAAATACTTATTATCTGGCCCTCTACATAAAAAGTCTATTGATCCATGACACACATAATTCTCAAAAGCAATGCTGAGTGAAAAAAAGAATGAAAGGATATAAACAGTAATACATAATTTATATAAAATTTTAACAATACTACTACATCTTACTTATATATATCTTTAGTAACGGATTTTACCCCACTCGTGCATCATTAAATACACACCACCTTTAGGACAGGGTTTCCTCCTGGCAGAGGTGGGGGGATAGGCCTGGGAGGGAAGGGACACTAACAGTTAACTATTTTACTTCTTTAAAATATAAAACAGGAGTACCTGGCTGGATCAGTCAGTGGAGCATGCAGCTCTTGATCTCAGGGTTGTGAGTTTGAGCTCCACATTGTGTGGAGAGATGATTTAAAAATAAAATTAAAAATTGGGGCACCTGGGTGGCTCAACTGGTTAAGCAACTGCCTTCGGCTCAGGTCATGATCCCACAGACCTGGGATCGAGCCCCGTATCAGGCTCCCTGCTCTGCATAAGGCCTGCTTCTCCCTCTCTCACTCCCCCTGCTTGTGTTCCCTCTTTGGCTGTGTTTCTCTCTGTCAAATAAATAAATAAAATATTATAAATAAATAAATACAATCTTATAAATACATACATACATACATACATACATACATAATAAAATAGGATGCCTGGGTGGCTCAGTCATTAAGCATCTGCCTTTGGCTCAGGTCATGATCCTGGAGTGCCAGGACCTAGTCCCACACTGGGATCCCTGCTCGGCAGGGAGCCTGCTTCTCCTCTCTCACTCTCCCTACTTGTGTTCCCTCTCTAGCTGTGTTTCTCTATGTCAAATAAATAAAATCTTTAATTAATTAATTAATTAATTAAAAATTAGGAATTCCTCAGTAGCTCAATCAGTAAAATATCTGCCTTCGGTTTGGGTTGTGATGCTGGGGTCCTAGGATTAGGCCCCTGAGTTGGACCATGCTCAGCAAGGAGTCTCCTCCCTCTCCTTCTGTCCCTCCCCCACACTCATGCATATGCTCTCAGCTCTCTCTCACATAAGAACTCCTCAAACTCTGGGGCGCCTGGGTGGCTCAGTCATTAAGCAGCTGCCTTCGGCTCAGGTCATGATCCCAGAATCCTGGGTTTAAGCCCCACATCGGGCCCCCTGCTCAGTAGGAAGCCTGCTTCTCCCTCTCTCACTCCCCTTGTCTGTGTTCCCTCTCTAGCTGTGTTTCTCTCTGTCAAATAAATAAATAAAATCTTTAAAAAGAAAAAAAAAGAACTCCTCAAACTCAACACCCCAAAAAAAGATGATCACATCAAAAATGGGCAGAAGACATGAACAGACACTTCTCCATTGAAAGACATACAAATGGCTAACAGGCACATGAAAAAATGTTCATCAGCAGCAGCCATCAAAAGCACATTGAGATACCACCTTACACCAGTTAGAATGGCCAAAATTAACAGGACAGGAAACAAGTGTTAGAGAGGATGTGGAGAAAGGGGAACCCTCTTATACTGTTAGTGGGAATGCAAGTAGGTGCAGCCACTTTGGAAAACAGTGTGGAGATGCCTTTAAAACTTAAAAATAAAACTACCCTATGACCCTGCAAGTGCACCACTGGGTATTTACCCCAAAGATACAGATGTAGTGAAAAGAAGGGCCATATGTACCCCATGTTCATAGCAGCAATGGCCACAATTGCCAAACTGTAGAAAGAGCCAAGATGCCCTTCAACAGACAAATGGATAAAGAAGATATGGTAGATATATACAATGGAATATTACGCCTCCATGAGAAAGAATGAATACCCAACTTTTCTATAAACATGGACGAGACTGGAGATTATGCTGAGTGAAATAAGCCAAGCAGAAAAAGTCAATTACCATATGGTTTCACTTACTTGTGGAGCATAAGGAGTAATATGGAGGACATTAAGAGAAGGAAAGGAAATGTGAACTGGCATAAATCAGAGAGGGAGACAAACCATGAGAGACTTCGGACTCTGAGAAACAAACTGAGGGTTTTAGAAGGGAAGGGGGTGGGGCATGGGCAAGCCTGGCAGTGGGTATTAAGGAGGGCATGTATTAAATGGGGCACTGGGTGTGGTGCCTGGACAATGAATCTTGGAACACTGAAAAAATAAAATAAAATAAATTATTTTTTTTTAAAGTGAAAAACAGGGGCACCTGGGTGGCTCAGTTGGTTAAGCGACCGCCTTCGGCTCAGGTCATGATCCTGGAGACCTGGGATCAAGCCCTGCATCGGGCTTCCTGCTCGGCGGGAAGGCTGCTTCTCCCTCTCTCACTCCCCCTACCTGTGATCCCTCTCTCGCTGTGTTTCTGTCAAATAAATAAATAAAATCTTAAAGAAAAAAAAAGTGAAAAACAGACTACCAAAGGGGAGAAAATACCTGCAAATCATATATCTGATAAGAGTCTAGTATCCAGAATAAATATAGAACTCTTACATCTCAACAACAAACAATAAACTTAAAAATGGGCAAAGAAAATAAATAAATAAATAAATAAATAAATAAATAAATAGTAAAATAAAAATGGGCAAAGAACTTGAATAAATATTTCTAAAACAAAGACATACAAGAGTGCCTGGGTGGCTCAGTCAGTTAAGCAGCTGCCTTCAGCTGAGGTCATGATCTCAAGGTCCTGGGATCAAGCCCCCGGAACGGGCTCCCTGCTCGGCAGGGACCTGCTTCTCCCTCTCCGTCTCCCTGCACTCTGCTTACTTGTGCTCTCTCTCTATTTCTCCGTCAAATAAATAAATTTAAAAATCTTTAAAACACACACACACACACACAAAGATATACAGTCAACAAGCACATAAAAAGATGTTCAACATCATAAACCTATAGGGAGATGCAAATCAAAAAGCACAATGAGGGGCACCTGGCTGGCTCTTAATCTCTGAGTCATAATTTTAAGCCCCATATTGGGTGTAGAAATTACATACATACATATATAAGCAAGCACAATGAGGGGCACCTGGCTGGCTTGGTGCATGGAACATGAGGTTCTTGCTCGCAGAGCTGTAAGTTCAAGCCCATGCTGGGTATAAAGATTACTTAACATAAAATCTTTTAAAAATTAGGGGCGCCTGGGTGGCTCAGTTGGTTAAGCGACTGCCTTCGGCTCAGGTCATGATCCCGGAGACCCGGGATCAAGCCCCACATCGGGCTCCCTGCTCGGCAGGAAACCTGCTTCTCCCTCTCTCACTCCCCCTGCTTGTGTTCCCCCTCTGGCTGTGTTTCTCTCTGTCAAATAAATAAAATCTTAAAAAAAAAATTTAAAAAGAAATTTTTAACGTAAAAATTTTTTAAAAAGCACAATGAGGTATCACTTACATCCACAAGGACGGCTAAAATTTTATTAAAATATGAAAATAACAAGAGTTAGAAAAGGTCATGGCCAAACTGGTGGCAATGTTAAAATGGTACAGCCACTGTGAAAAACAGTTTGGCAATTTCTCATAAACTTAAACATAAAACTATCATATGCTCCAACAATTCCACTCCTGTCCATATTTTAAAAAACTGGAAAAACAGGTATTCAAACAAAAACTTACACACACATGTTCATAGTAGCTTCATAGTAGTTCATCTCAATCACCAAAAGGTAGAAACAACCCAAATGTCCATGAGTTGATGACAAACAAAATGTGGTACACCCATACAATGAAATATACCTAGCCATAAAAAGAAATAAAGTAGTGATACATGCTACTATACGGCTAAATCTAAAAAACATGCTGAGTGAAAGAAGTCAGTCATAAAAAGCCACATATTGTATGATTCCATTTATATGAAATGTCCAGAGTCCATAGCAACATAAAATGGATTAGTGGTTGCCAAAGACTGGGGAGAGGAAGAAATAGGGAGTAACAAACTTAATAGGTAGATTTCCTTCTGGAGTCACAAACATGTTCTGGACTTAGGGACACCCGGTGGCTCAGTCGGTTAAGTTTCTGCCTTTGGCTCAGGTCATGATCCCAGGGTCCTGGGATCAATCCCTGTGTCAGATTCCCTGCTCAGCAGGGAGTCTACTTGTCCCTCTCCCTCTACCCTCTGCTCATGCTCTCTATCTCAAATAAATAAAATCTTTTTTTAAAAAATGTTCTGGAATTAGACAGTGGTAATGGTTCCACAACATTTTAATGTAGTAAATGTCACTAATTTTAGGTTAAATGTATGTCACTGTAACTTAAAAAGTCAAAGAACATGTGGAGGTGGGCTCTCTAGGCCCATACTTCCTTCCAGGAGCCCATTATAGTGAGAATAGCTGAAACCCAGTCACCTTTCTCTCTGGCATCTTTTTGGCTTCCTTTTGGCTTTTTCCCTCTTCTCCATTGTCCACCAACAAAGTGAGAAAAGCCTGAGGACAGCCTTCATTAGCCACCAAGACTGAAGGAGTATGGGGGTTGGCAGTGACTACTCCTGCCAGAGGCAGAGGAAAACAAGCTTTTCCAGATCTAGATGTTCTTGGAAAAAGACCTTTACTTGCATTCAAAATGGTTATTACCCAAAACTCTGTGGACCTACAAGAAATGAAAGCTATAGTCCAAGGCTGTCAAAATAAGAGCATTTCTACATAGTTCTAGTTGAGGACTATATTGTGGTTTGAAGCCTGGAGCAAGGACTAGCTACTTGTTGACCAAACATGATCCACCTTCCTCTTCGGCACAACTAGGTATTTCTCAAACCCTTTAGCAGTTAGGCACCACCCTGTGATTGAATTCTGGCAATGGAAGATGGCTGGAAATATTTAAGTGGTTTCCAGACCTTGCCCAACAAAACATCCCCCGAGACTCCCCCACCTGCTCCAGATAACAATGGAAGCAATGTGCAGAAAAATGGTACAGTCTAGATTTTTTTGAGTGTATCTGTTACAGTAACTAATGTTCTTTAATATAAAGGACTACTAACACAAGAGCTACTAATAAAATGTCCCTTTCTCTTATTGGTCAAAGGCAGGACTCAGATGTTCCTGAAAAAAACTATCTTGGTATCACACCTCTGAAATAGTTTACGAACTTTTTAAAAATTAATACCAACAGTTTCTACTCTCTGCTTTTCGAAACACTCCCAAAAACCCTCAAAAAGTTGTGCAAATTAGAAGGCCTGACAAGTCTATATTACCTCTGCTTTGCTGAAATGTAGGCAGAGAAACTATGTGACTCCAACATATTACCGGTTAAAGAATTTGTGCATCTGTTTCTCAGGTTCACCCTTAGGAAGTATTGTTACATTAAAGTTAGTACAGCTAAAATGATATCATAGAATTTTTAAATGTGGTTACATTGGCCTGAATTTGTTCTTAATTATATTCCAAACCCTGGGGAGACTATACTATCTCCTAAGTCGGTTACTTAATAAAGAAATTCATAAAAGGTTCCCTAAAGGGAAAAAAGGCACAAATTAAAGTCTCCTTTTCAAGCTGAACAAAGTGAAAGAATAGTTCAAAAACACCAACAAATCAAAGGTCAAGACACATCTTCTTCTCTTATATTTCTTTCTAAAACCAGACAGGAACACTAAAAAATATGAATTCTATATTCACACATTCTGTGCATGAACCTTAAAGATATAATGAGAGTTTCTTGGTATCAGGCTTTTAACAAGTGTTTCATGTGGATTACTTTATTAAACCCTTACAACAGCACTATGAAATAGGTAATAATATCATCTGTTATATATATGGGATAATTAAAGCTTGGAGAACTTAAGTAACTTAGTTCACAAAGCTGGGATTTGAAGTCAGAAAATGACTCAATTTTAATCATTACAAATTCACTCAGAAATATTTATTGAGTGCCTTCTATATACAATTCTAGAAGCTGGAAATATAGCAGTGACAAAAAACAGACCCAAATTCCTGTCTCAGGAACCATATATTCTAATGTGGAAGAATGATAATAAACACATATATTCTAATGTGGAAAAATGATAGTAAACAACAAATATCTGGTGAATAAAATATATGAACAAAAAGAGGAAAAGGGAATGACTACATGTTACTTTAAAAAGACTAGTCAAGAAAGGGCTCTTTGAGGAGGTGATATGTGAATGGAAACCTGAATGAACTATAGCCAAGAGATAGATACATCCGGAAAAAGAACATCTCGGGTAAAGAAAAATACCAAGTGTAAAATTTTTAAAACATCTTCAGGCAGGAGTATGCTTAATACATTCAGAAACCATCAAAGCAGCCAGTATGACTACTAGGCTCAGGGAACAAGAGGAAGAGTGGAAGGAAATGAGAGAAAGCCAAGAGACAGATCATGTAGAATCTTATAGGACAAAGCAAGCTTTCCACTGTGATGGAAAGCCACCATAGGATTTTGAATTAAGGGGTAACAAACTCTGATTTAAGCTTTTTTTTTTTTTTTTTTAAAGATTTTATTTATTTGACAGCGAGAAACACAGCGAGAGAGGGAACACAAGCAGGGGGAGTGAGAGAGGGAGAAGCAGGCTTCCTGCCGAGCAGGGAGCCCGATGTGGTACTCGATCCCGGGTCTCCAGGATCATGACCTGAGCCGAAGGCAGTTGCTTACTTAACCAACTGAGCCACCCAGGCGTCCCTGATTTAAGCTTTAACAGAACAATACCGATCTTTCTGTATTGGGTGGGGAGAAGTAGGAACATAATAAGACCAGTAAGGAGAATTTTAAAGTAATCCAAATGAATGATGACAGAGGTTAAGATTAGGGAAGTCGGGGCGCCTGGGTGGCTCAGTTGGTTGGGCGACTGCTTTCGGCTCAGGTCATGGTCCTGGAGACCCGGGATCGAGTCCCACATCGGGATTCCTGCTCGGCGGGAAGCCTGCTTCTCCCTCTCAGTCCCTCTGCTTGTGTTCCCTCTCTGGCTCTGTTTCTCTCTGTCAAATAAATAAATAAAATCTTTAAAAAAAAAAAAAAAAGATTAGGTAGTCACAGAGCTAGTGGGGAAAAGTCTTATGCAATTTTAAGGTAGCACCTGATGGACTGAATGCAGAATATGAAGTTAAGAAAAGAATCAAAGACAACTTCCAAGTTCTGATCCTAGCAAATAAGAGAATGGTAGTGCCATTTATTGACATGGGAAAGACTGGAAAGAAGCAGAATGGGAGGGAAAATAAAATCAAGAATTCAGTTTTATACACATTAAGTTTGAGATCTACTGAACATCGAAATGAAAATAGACATAGGCATAGACAACTGAAATTAAGAGTCTAGCACTTAAAAGAAAGGTCATAATTAGATAAATAAATGTGGGAATCATTAGCACACAGATGGAATTTTAAGCAGTACAATCTGATGAGATCATATCAGAAGAGAGAATAGACTGTAAAAGCAGACTGAATCCTCTGAAGCACCACTGAAATAGGAAGAAAACCAAGAGAGCAAGGTCCCAGAAGCCAAATGATATAGTGATCAACAATGTCAAATGCAACAGGTTGAGTGAAATGAAGACTGCAAACTGGCCGCTGGGTTTAGCCATGGTGACCTTGACATAAGTATTTCAGTGAAATGATGGAGACAAGTCTGACTGGAGTGGGTTCAAGAAAGAATGAGGAGAGAGGAAATGAAAGCAAAGATAAAGACTACTCTTACAGTAGTTATAAGGAGGAGCACTCTCCTCCTGTACTTGTGGTCAATTATTTCACATCATTTGCTTTTTTTGCCTGAATTACTGCAAAAGCTTCCTAACTGGTCTCTGTTTTACATACCCATTCAGGCCCAGTAGTGTAGCCAAATAGACTTAAAACGAATGGTAGTTCACATGATTCCTCTACTCAAAACTTTCCAATGGCTTCCCATCTCATTGACTTTAAAAGCTGAAATCCTTACAACTGTCTAAAGCCCCTTCTCAAACTACAACTCTCCACAATCCAGCACTCCCCTCTCCACCTTTCCCCTCTGAGTTCATCTGCTACCCATCCTCTTAGTCACTCCACTCCAGCCACACTGGCCTCCTGCTGTTCCTCAAATACAAATTTTAGAAGCGAAGGCATGCTTCTAGCCCAGGGTACTTCCTATTTCCCCTACCAAGTATGACCTTCCCCAGACCATCTAAAACGCCTCTTGTCTCTTACATCCTTCAGGTCTTTACTCAAATATCCCATTCCAAAGGAATGCCTTTCCTGATGTTATTTAAAACCATAACCCCTCAACAAAGTGAGTTTAGAGGGAACATACCTTAACATAATAAAGCCCATTTATGAAAAACCCATAACAAACATCACACTCAATGGAAAAAAAACTGAAAGCATTTCCTTTAAGATCAGGAACAAGACAAACATGACCACCCTTACCACTTTTAATTTAACATAGTACTGGAAGTCCTACCTGTAGCAGTAAGACAAGAAAAATAAATAAAAGGCATCCAAATGGTAAGGAGGAAGTAAAACTGTTACTATTTGCAGATGACATGATACTGTATATAGAAAACTCTAAAGACTCCACAGAAAAAACTATTAGAACTAATAAATGAATGCAGTAAAGTTAAGGACACAAAATTCATATACAGAAATCTATTGCATTTCTAAACAGTAATAACAAAGTAGCAAAAAGAGAAACTAAGAAGACAATCCTATTTATAATTGTTCCAAAAAGAATAAAATACCTAGAAATAAATTTAACCAAGGAAGTGAAAGATCTATACTCTGAAAATTATAGGACACTGATGAAAGAAACTGAAGACAACACAAACAAATGGAAAGATACACTGTACTCATGGACTGGAAGAATTTATATTGTTAAAAAACCCATGCAATCCCTATCAAAATACCAACAGCATTTCAACAGAAGTAAAACAAATAATCCTAAAATTCATATAGAATCACAAAAGATCCCAAATAACCAAAGCAGTCTTAAGAAAGAAGAACAAAGCTGAAAGTATCACAATGCCAGATTTCAAGGTATACTACAAAACTACAGTAATCAAAACAGTGTGGTACTGGCACATACATCAATGGAACAGAGGAGAGAGTCCAGAAATAAACCCATGCTTCTATGGCCAATTAATCTAAGACAATGGAGACAAGAATATACAACAGGGCAAAGATGGTATGTTCAATAAACGGTGCCAGGAAACAAGACAGCCGCATGTGAAAGAATAAAACTGGACCACTTTCTCACACTATATAAAAAATAAACTTAAAATGGACTAAAGGCCTAACTTTGAGACCTGAAATCATAAAACCCCTAAAAGAAAACATAAGCAATAATCTCTTGGACATTTGCCTTAGTAATATATTTATGGATAGGTCTCCTCAGACAAAGGAAACAAAAGCAAAAATAAACTTTTGGGGCTACACCAAAATAAAGTTTTGTACAGCAAAGGAAACCACCACCAAAACAAAACGGCAATCTATTAAATGGGAGAGGATATTTACAAATTATGTACCTGATAAAGGGTTAATTTCCAAACTATATAAAGAACTTATACACCTCAACACCAAAAAAAACCTGAACAATCTGATTAAAAAATAGGCAGATGCAGCGCTTGGCTGGTTCAATACATGGAGCGTATGACTCTTGATCTTGAGGTCGTGAGTTCAAACTCCAAACTAGGTATAGAGATTACCTGAAAAAAAAATGGGCGAAGAACTTAAACAGGCATTTTTCTAAATTAGACATACAGATGACTGACCAACAGACATATGAGATGATGCTCAACATCATTAATCATCAGGGAAATGCATATCAAAACCACAATGAGTTATCACCTTACACAAATAAAAATGGCTAGTACCAAGACAAAAAATAACAATTTTTGGCGAGGATGTAGAGAAAAGGGAACCCTCATGCATTGTTACTAGGAATGTAAATTGGTACAACCACTGTGTAAAACAGCATGGAGGTTCCTCAAAAAATTAAAAATAGAAATACCATATGATTCAGTAATTCCACCATTCGGTATTTGAACAAAGAAATGGAAAACACTAATTTGAAAAGATGTATGCACCCTTACGTTTACTGCAGCATTATTTACAATAGCCAAGATATAAAAGCAAGATATAAAAGCAGCTCTTGATTTCGGCTCAGGTCATGAGCTCAGGGTACTGGGATCAAGCCCCAAGTCAGGCTCCAAGCTCAGTGGGGAGTCTGCTTCAGGATTATCTCTCTCCCTCAGTCCCTCTCATCTCACCTGCTTGTACACTGTCTCTCTCTCTCAATTAAATATATCTTTAAAAAAATAAATAAATAAAATAAAAACAAATAAAACCAGGGACACCTGGGTGGCTCAGTGGGTTAAGCATCCAACTCTTGATTTTAGCTCAAGTATCATCTCAGGGTTATGAGATGCAGCTGCATGGAGCTCTGCAATGGGCATGGAGCCTGCTTCAGTTTCTTTCTCTTCCTTTCCCTCTGCCCTCTCTTGTGCACTCTCTCTCTCTCTCCCTAAAAAAAAATAAACAAAACTATAATCCCCATCACTCTTTATTCCCCTTCCCTACTTTATTTTTTCATAGTATTTACCTCCATATAACATACTACATATTTTATTTTATTATCTGATATTCCCTCTACTATCACTTCTCGGCCTTTGGCTAAGATCAAGTGTGACATTCTCTCTACTAGAATAGAAACTTCACGAAAGCAGGGTTTGTGGTCTGCCTTCTGCACTGCTGTAATCCAAGAGTACTTGAAACAGACAAAAAATTGTTGAATTAAAGACTGAATGAAAGGGGCACCTAGGTGGCTCAGTGGGTAAACCTGCCTTCAGCTCTGGTCATGATCTCAGGGTCCTGGGATCCAGCCCCATGTTGGGCTCCCTGCTCAGCAGAAGTCTGATTCGCCTTCTCCCTCTGCTCCGCCCCTCCCTGGGCTCTCTCCCTCTCAAATAAATATTTTAAAAAAAAAAAAGAATGAGGGGTGCCTGGGTGGCTCAGTTGGTTAAGTGACTGCCTTCGGCTCAGGTCATGATCCTGGAGACCCGGGATCAAAACCCACATCGGGCTTCCTGCTCAGTGGGAAGCCTGCTTCTCCCTCTCACTCCCCCTGCTTGTGTTCCCTCTCTGGCTGTGTTTCTCTCTGTCAAATAATAAAATCTTTTAAAATAAATAAATAAATAAACGAAAGAAAAATAAAAAAAGAATGAATGAAAGAAGAAGCAGTATAGGATTAATAAATTTTTTTTAGAATGTAAAATATTATAGCCATGTTTGTATATTGATGAGAACAGAACATATACAGCATGCAACAGAAAAGAAAAACTAATGATTCAGGTATATGAAGGAATAATTTCAAGAATAAAACTCTTAACTGATGTAGAGGTTGGCCTTGATAGGAGTAGGAAGAGATTATCCACAGCAATGGGAGAGAAGGCATAGAATGTGGGTACAGATAAAGATACGTTGGGTAATTTACAATGGGAGCTTGTGGAAGTTTTCTTCTGATTATTTTTCCCCCTCAGTTAAATAGGAAACAAGGACATCAACTGACAGTAAAGAGGACAAACAAACTGTTGGAGGTTTGAAGAGAAAAAATAAACTATCATTTAAGAGTGAAAGGACTAGGAGCACCTGGGTGGCTCAGTTGGTTAAGCAGCCAACTCTTGGTTTCATCTCTGGTCATGATCTCATGGGTTGTGGGATCGAGCCCAAGTGGGGCTCCCTTCTTGGTGAGGAGTCTGCTTGAAGATTCTTTCCCTCTACCCCTTCTCCCACTCAGACACTTCCTAAAATAAATAAATAAATCTTAAAAAAAAAAAAAAAAAAAGGAGTGAATAGGCTAGGGAAAGGGCGCCTGGGTGGCTCAGCAGATTAAAGCCTCCAACTCTGGATTTCAGCTCAGGTCAAGACCTCAGAGTTATGACATCAGTCCAGAATTGGCTCAGTTTGGTGCTGGTGTGGAGCCTGCTTAAGATTCTCTTTCTCTCCCTCTGCCCCTCCCTACCCATCTAAAAAAAGCAAAACAAAACAAAACAAAAAAACAGTGACTAGACTAAGGAAATGTCACAGGACTGAGGAGCGGCAGTCCTGACAGACTCTTTGAGGTTCCTGATCACAAACTAAGATGTCAATATGGTCATTTTTTTTCTCCTACCACATTCAGTTGCTTAAAAACAGGTACAAAATAGACAAAGTTGGTGTAATGGTGGTTGGAATTTAGTCAAGTCTCAGAGTTGGTGCAATGACAGTTGGAATTTACTTGTGGATAAAGTCACATATGACAAAAAGGGAAAATGGCAAAGAAACTGAAGGTACACACACAGGAATGATGATGATAGTCCATGAAATGTTAAGTTGACAAAGGAAGAAAGTAGAAGCATGAGGTCACTGACAATGAAAAGATGGTTTAGGGCACCTGGGTGGCTCAGTTGGTTAAGCAACTGCCTTCGGCTGAGGTCATGATCCTGGAGACCCAGGATCGAGCCCCACATCGGGCTCTCTGCTCAGCCGGAAGCCTGCTTCCCCCTCTCTCACTCCCTCTGCTTGTGTTCCCTCTCTCACTGTGTTTCTCTCTGTCAAATAAATAAATAAATAAAATCTTTAAAAAAAGAAAAAAAGAAAAAAAAAAGATGCTTTAAAAAAGAAATTGGCTAGAAGTTCCAAAGACCCTGAACAATTTTTGAAGAGGAAATTCTAAAAAGAGTATGATATAGAAAAATAGAGATGATGTGAATGTCAGAGTGTAGCAAGCTCAAAACTAAGATTTTAGAGGTGGGACCATTACTAGTAAAGATACCTAATGAACACTGAAGTAGAAGGTTGAGGTTGATGTCAATTTTTCACATCAATTATTTACTAAATATTCACTGAGTACGTGGCTGTAGTACAGAGATGAGGAAAGAACCTTTGGGAGTTAACAATGAGGTTCAAAACTAAAACAAAAGGTTGCCAACTATATCTCACTAATAATGCATTTTGTGGAAACCCTTATTCCCAATAATGTCTAGCCTCTACTCTCCCTCAAGGATTTTTTCTTCTTCCCCAAGGCTAAGCCTTGATCCAACAAACCCAGTTTTCAGACTCTTTTGGAACCTCAAGTATATATATTAATGACGAAAAACAATACCTGCTAATGAAAAGTGATAACTACCAAGGTACCATAGGGATTTCATCAAAAAAATACAAAGTTAACTGACAAATTTAGCAGAGAGTTATGGCAGCTAAGACCAGCAATGAAGGAAACACACTGATTGCAATATTTAGCCACTTCTGATACTCATGTCTATAGGTCACCATCAGTAACTGGGGTGAAAGCCTTTAGGTTGGTCTTTAGGCTAAGGGGCATCCAGTAGAACAAAGACAGAAAAATCATGGAACATTGTCCTACCTGCTTGAATCATCCCAGGCTCTCTACTCCCCACCCTCCGCTACCTTTGATGAAATCAAATCTTCCAAAGCTAACAGGCTTTTAGGAGCTGGGCTTTATCCATATTACTTGGAAGGAGGGCTAATAAAATTTCTATACTGAAAACTGAAAATTCTCAAATGCCCATGTGTCAGTCACCATGTCAAACATTCTATCCCCCACACAGTTACCAAAGTAATCCAACTAAAGCACAAGTAAGACCATCCTGTTCCCGTACTTATTATTCTTTTACATAGTATTAAAGACCTTCTACATTCCAGGCTCCTTCAGTTTCTCAACTCACCATCTATGTCTTAAACTTGAAGCTCCTGCGATACTAAACTGATTTTAGTTTAGTATCACACAATATATGGCTTCCCCTCTGTCAACTTTCTTCTCTGTGCTTTTGCCAATGTAATAACATTATAGCACAGAGGAAAGAGATGATGCTGATTTCCATGAAAATAATTTTGAAAATTTTTCAATGGTGCTGAGGGACTTCTACGAACCAAAATTAAACTTCGCCTTCCTCCATTGTCAAAAATGTCTCATTTCCTTTAGTTGGCAATTTCTATCATACGACTATTGTTACTCAAATCGCCTAAATTCAAAATACTTGAATCATTTTCTATTTAATAATTATTAGCACCTATTGTGAACAAAGCCCTTGACGAAGCATTATAGCAGAAAAAATGATGCTATAGTTCCTACCCTTAATCATTTACAACTTAAAAGCAGAAATGAAATAATATAAAATGAATGCAGAGGTGTAAAGTGCTAAAACACTGATTCATTCAGCATTTCATTGAGCAAATCTTTATTCAGAACCTACCATATACCATGTAATGGGCAAAACAATGTATTATAAAAACAAGGTGAGATAAGAATTAGTATTTAAATTAAGTACTTATCTACTATGTGCTTCAAATCTTTTTTTTCCTTTAATCTCATAAAACCCAAGCTTTCACTTTCTTTTTTTTTTTTTTAAGTTTTTTTTATTTATTTGACAGAGAAACACAGACAGGGAACACAAGCAGGGGGAGGGAGAGAGAGAAGCAGGCTTCCCGATAAGCGGGTAGCCGGATGCAGGACTCTATCCTGGGACCCCAGGATCACGACCCGAGCCGAAGGCAGCGGCTTAAGGACTGAGCCACCCAGGTGCCCCCCAAGCTTTCACTTTCTGAATCACAGAATTTTTAGACCTGAAATTTCAGGAGATTTCAATATTTATTAAGTACAATCAAGGATCTTCTCAGCAGGATCTCATATGGAAAACAACTTGAAAGAACAGTTTCTGTAGCATTTGAGTTAGGCCTGGAAGCTTGAATAGAATTTCAATGGGAAGAAAAAGAGAAGAAAGTTTTTCAGATGGATGATTTATTAAAATAAGTATATGAAAATATCTACCAGTAACAAATATTAACTGACTGATTACCCATTACCATACCAGTTAAAACACTAAGGGGATACAAAGATGAATAAGACAATCTCTGAGAAGTGTCTTCTCTAAGAGATACTGACAACCAACTAGCATATTCACTGAGCAAGTATGTTTCAAGCATTACCACATATGTTTCTTTTTTTTTTTTTTAAGATTTTATTTATTTTACAGAGAGAAATACAGCCAGAGAGGGAACACAAGCAGGGGGAGTGAGAGAGGGAGAAGCAGGCTTCAGCTTCCCACCGAGCAGGAAGCCCGATGTGGGACTCGATCCCGCGTCTCCGGGATCATGACCTGAGCCGAAGGCAGTCGCTTAACCAACTGAGCCACCCAGGCACTCCTATCTGTTTCTAGTAATTATTCAGACTAATAACTATGTTTCAAATACCATAGTGGGCCTTAGTTGTACAATAGTAAATGAAACAATGTGGGTCTCAGAGAATTTATAAAGCAGTCTTGGCAACCAAGAGAAGGGGCATCTAACTTCAATTCTTCTAATAAATAGTGGTAAGGATCAAGTAGACCCTAAATGCCAAGATTTCCAGACTCTATTCCATAAATAAGTTAATGAAGGTTTCTGAAGATAAATGAAATGAGGGGCGCCAGGGTGGCTCAGTAGGTTAAGCATCTACCCTCAGCTCAGCAGGGTCCTAGCTAGGATCCAGCCCCAAGCCCCACTCAGTGGGAAGCCTCTCCCTCTGCTCCTCCTCTCCCATCCCTGCCCGTGCACATGTGCGCTCTCTCTCGCTCTCTCTCTCAATTAAATAAAATCTTTTTTAAAAAAATGATCATTGGGGCGCCTGGGTGGCTCAGTTGGTTAAGCGACTGCCTTCGGCTCAGGTCATGATCCCGGAGACCGGGGATTAAGCCCCACATCGGGCTTCCAGCTCGGCAGAAAGCCTGCTTCTCCCTCTCTCACTCCTCCTGCTTGTGTTCCCTCTCTCGCTGTGTTTCTTTCTGTCAAATAAATAAAGTCTTTTTAAAAAAATGATCATTTAACAAATATTTATCTACTACTGGAACTCAGGCAGGCAGTGAGTTGTAACCTTTTTTTTTTTTTAACTGGAATGCAGAATAAACTAGAGGTTAAAAGACTAAAAGCAGAGTAAACACACTTAGGGTATTACAACAACCAAGACGAATTTATAAATGCTGAATTAGGGTGATGACTGTAAGAATAAAGATTTGAAAGGTGTCATGAAGGCAGAATCAGCAAAAACCTAAATAAGAGGGTCAAGGGAAAGGAAAAGTCAAAGACCATGGAAACAACCTCAATTTGGATGACAAGAAAAAGGAAAGACGGGGAAAAGCACATTTCAAAGGAGAAATAATGGATTCTGTTTTAAGGATATAGCAAGCCACTGATCCCGAGATCTGAGCCCTGCATCCTATTCAGAACTTATTCCCGAATACCAGCACAGTAAAAAGTATGACAAGCATTGCTCCATGTCATGAGAAAAGGAGAATAAAGTCATCTATGAGAATTCGATGCTTATTGATCGGCTAAACTTACTCCCTGAATGAACGTAATCTGGCCTCGTAACACACTTGAAATCTTTATCTTTTCAAAATCAAATAATTACAAGTTATGGACTTTCAAGGACACTATCAAATTATAAAAAATCACAATATGAAGATCACAAATGCTGAGTCTATAGTGGAAACATTAAGCACAAAAATGGAAATGTAGAGCTAAGGAAAGAAGTTAAGCCTGGAGACTCAGATCACTCTACAAGGAGGTTCTGTGACACAAGGCCATGAATAAAAGACAGAGACCCTGTTCCACATCCTAAATACTTGCCACGAATAGGGTAGACCTGCTTTAAAAAAAAAAGAGTACCATAAGGGAAGGAGCTAAGGACAGAGGACATATCCTCAAGAAACATTTAAAAGAAGAGAAAACAAGAGGCGCCTGGGTGGCTCAGTTGGTTGAGGTCATGATCCCCGACACCCAGGATCGAGTCCCACATCGGGCTCCCTGCTCAGCGGGAGGCCTGCTTCTCCCTCTCTCACTCCCTCTGCTTGTGTTCCCTCTCTGGCTGTGTTTCTTTCTGTCAAATAAATAAAATCTTAAAAAAGAAAAGAAGAGAAAACAAAAGACACACAGGAAGCAGAGAAATAGAACTGTAATGGACATTATGACAAAAGAAAATATCAAGAAGGAATACATGGGCAACAGTGACAATAGTTCATAGACATCAGAGAGAATGAGGACTGGGGTGAAGGCTAACAAATTTAGTCATTAAAATTCCCTAACTGCTACATATCTCTCTGCATAATTCTTTCACAATGAAAACTTCACACAAGCCCCCTGAATTATTTTTTTATTCAAAAAAGAAGTTTTAGTGTCCACCGTGGACATTCACACCGTGGAAAACTACACAGCAATGAAAAAGAGCTATTTATACAAGCAACAACATAAATGAATCTCAGAGACATGAATAATGGAAGAATCTAGTCAGAAGAGTACAAACTGTATGATTCCACTTATATCAAGTTTAAGAAGAGGCAAAACTAATCCATGGTGACAGAGGCTGGGAAAGTGGTTACCTTTGGAGAAGGGTAATAACTAGGGGAAAACACAAAGAGGCACTGTAGGGTACTGGAAATGTTCTACAGCTTAATCTGAATAGGGTAACATGGGTGTATTCATTCTACAAAAACTCACAGGCTGAATGAACTTTCAACTCATGCACCATATTTAGGTCACCCCTCAATAAAAAAAGTAAATAACATACAAAGTTAAAAACATATAAAAATTATTGGTGACCTTGAAGACAAAAGTTTTGGAATACGTTAAGGGTAGAAGTCAAACTATAAGGGGCGCCTCGCTGGCTCAGTTGGAATAGCATGTGACTCTCGGTCTTAGGGTCATGGGTTCGAGCCTCATGTTGGGTGTAGAGATTACGTAAATAAACAAACTTTAAAAAAAACTGTACTATAAGGAATGAATAGAGGTGAGTAAGCAGAGACAATGAATACAAACTCATTTTCCAAGAAGGTTGCTAATGAAGCAAAGAAGAGATAACAAAGTGATTTAGGTGGGTTACACAACTCAGGGAATTGTGTTGTTTCGTTTTTATTTGAGGTATAAGACAAAAAGAAAACAACATACATCAAAAGGGTCTACATCAGATGAGAGGGGATGATATCAAGGACCTAAGTACAAGGATAAGCCTCAGAAAGGAGGATGAATACTTGTTTCTCTAGAATTGAAGCAAAGGATGAGTGAACACAGAAATTTTGAGATAGAGAGGGATCTGGCTGGCTTAGTTGGTAGAACATGTGACTCCTGATCTAGGGGTGGTGAGCTCAAGTCCCACGTTGGAGGAGAGCTTGTTTCCTTGCTGGCTAAATAAACAAAATAACTGAGATGGAAAAGAAGGGAAGGGATGCCTGGCTGGTTCAGTCAACCATCTGACTTTGGCTCAGATCAGGATCCCAGGGTCCTGAGATCGAGCCCCACATTGGACTCCCTACTAAGCAGGGAAGCTGCTTCTTCCTCTGATGCCACGCTCTGTCTCTCTCTCTCTCTCTCTCTCTCTCTCTCTCTCTGACAAATAAAATCCAAAGAAAGAAAGAAAGAAAGAAAGAAAGAAAGAAAGAAAGAAAGAAAGAAAGAAAGAAAGAAAAGGAAGGGAAAGAAAAAAAGGCAGGCAGGCGCCTAGGTGGCTCTGTGGGTTAAAGCCTCTGCCTTCAGCTCAGGTCATGATCTCAAGGTCCTGGAATCGAGGCCTGAATCGGGATCTCTGCATAGCAGGGAGCCTGCTTCCTCCTCTCTCTGCCTGCCTCTCTGCCTACTTATGATCTCTCTCTCTGTCAAATAAATAAATAAAATCTTAAAAAAAGAAAGAAAGAATGAAAGATCGATCAACTAACTTTGAGCTCTCTGGTGAAGCATGCAATAAGGTCAATTGAATCAAGTAAACTGAGTCAGGAAAGGATCAGAGCTTTAAGTACATTTTAAAAGTTTCAAGGGGTGGGCTGCCTGGATGGCTCAGACTGCTCAGGTCATGATCCAAGGGTCCTGAGGTCGAGTCCCACATAGGGCTCCTTGCTTGGTGGGGAGCCTGCTTCTTCTTCTGCCTGCCGCTCCCCCTGCTTGTGCTCACTCTCTCTTCCTCTCTCTCTCTCTGACAAATGAATAAAATTTTTTAAAAAATAAAAAAGTAAAAATTTCAAAGAGGTAGTGCAGAGAACACAAAAAAACAAAGATGAGGGAGGAAATTGCAGCCAGGGACAGCACTCAATGGCCTGAAAGAGCGGATGATGCAGTCTACTCAGAGCTGGGTGCAGAATAAAAAGGTGAAAAAAACAAAAGACAGAAGAAAATCCAAGTGCTGGTATGTACATCAGTGAAACTATATAATGAAGAATAGTGTCTAATAAGAATAGTGTCACTTAAATACTTACATAAGTGATGGGAAAGAGGTAGATCTAATAAAGGTCTTGAAAAAGTCAAGGATGACATTACTAGGGTCTCAAGTAGGGCTGTGCAAAAAGAAAGCTGTCACTCGAATTCTTACTACAGAATATTTTTTCTTCAAATCCCACAAGGTCAGGACCGCATTCTTCCTTCACCACACTTCCTACAGCTACTGGTGGCAACTTCTCCTCCCTGATAAAACTGACCTTTATCCCCTATTTCTAAGTACACCTATGCTTGATGCATGAATTATACAAACACATCCTCTCAATTCAGAAACTCCATAAATACTTTTACACTGCTTTGTTTACACTGCTTTGTCTAGCTCTGTTTTCCCATAAAGATGTTTTCAGTAGTAAACTAGAAGACGGAGCCTATCCCTATAAATTCTCTGTTCACAGTGCTGGATTTGGAATTGCACATATGCAAGTGTTTTAAAAAGTGCTTTCGCGAGAAATAGATCGTTATCAAAAAAGAATCTTCAAGATTTGAACACATTTCTACTACACTATACGATCATAGCCAAATCAGAGAATGCTTAGAAATGACATCCGTCTTTATAACTGTCAAGACAACCTCTAGGACATAGGATAACATTTACTGTATCATATTGACTTTCCCTACTTTCCACTATTTACCCCTCTGGCTAACTCCTCCGTATCCCTTTAGTAAGCCTATTCTTTGCAGTTTATTTACTACCAGACTACATTCCAGCCTCCCTTCTTCACATCCAGAATCCCTGACTTCAAACGCCCACAGGACCATTTTTGCAAACCCCTATTCCCCCATTTCCCATTCAACCCCAGGCCATAACTTCCATTTCTCCACTCCCCAATTTTCTGCCTCTCCAGACCTTCCTTTCCTCCTACGGAACTACACAGTCCCCACCCCTCAATTGCCCTAGCCCAAGTCTTCCCGCCTGAGATCCCCCTCCCCCACTGTTTCCATTCAGGCTCCCGCTCCCCATCCTTTCCCTCCCGAACGCCCTCTGGCCCCGTACCTGCTCCATGACCTCGGGCCCCGAGGGCCCGGTCCGCTCCTCCAGTAGCTGCCTCCCGGGAGGCGCCCGCCGGCGCGGCGGCAAGGGCTGGGGCTGGGGCTGGGGCAGCTCCACCGCCCGCTGAGCCCCATCCTCCCGGCGGCCAGCCGCCGACGGCGGCGGCGGCGGCGGCTGCGGTCGGTCCCGGCAGCGGCTCCGCTTCATATCTATGGCTGGGCCCCGCGGGCGTCAGCACCGCGACTGTCCCGGCCCCCTACGGCCCCGGGCCGCAGCGCAGCCGCGCCAACCACCGCCCGCGGCCACCATGGCCGGGCGGGCGCCCGAAGCCACCGACCCCAGCTCGCCGCTCCTCCACGCTTTCTGGGGCCTCAAGCGCCGCGACCTCCTCGGCGCTCCTTAGGGAGGCGGCAGCATCCCCACCGCCTCGTCTTCTCCCACCCGGCACACGCTCCGCCGGCCACCCGCCGCCGGCTCTACAGCCAGCAGCCAGCCGGCCCACCCGCCTCCGGCCCGGCCCCGCCCCTGCCCTCCCGGCCGCGCGCGCACGGGAAGCCTGCCCGCCGCCTCTGCCCGCGCGCGGCCTCCCGCGCACGCGCCAGCGAACGGTCGCGAGAGACCCGCCCGTGGCCTCCCAGCACGGTGGGTAGAGCGGAAGGGGGCGGGGCTCTTGGAGCGGCAGCTGCGGCTGAGGGCGCTCATTGATTCATTCATCCATTCATGAAATTGTGTGCCCGCCAAGCTAAGCGCCAGAGATCTGAAAATGAGTTCCAACTGATTAGTGTCTTCAAGGATCTAGAGGAAGAGGTACCAGGAACAAGTAGGAGACAAAATATACAATTAATTAATGGAATATAATGTATGCCCTTTTATTGAGCACTTGTCAGCTGTCTTCACACTTTGAATGCAGGTCTGCTCATTCTCGTGTTACAAATAAGAAGACCAAGGTGAAATGACATGCACCAGGTCACTCAGCCCAATCAATGGCCAAAATGAACAGGATTTAAATTCTTGCTTTTTGTCCCTTTCTTCTGTTTCCTGCTGCTTCTAGAAAGTGAGACAGGATATGGAAAGTCCTATAAATGAGGAAGAAATGATGGATTCCTTCTGGGAGGAAGGGGAGGACCAAAAAGATTGTTCTGGAACAATCTTCATGATTCCCCACTGACAATGAAGTCATGTTATAGCCCAGTCCAGCCTGGCCACAGTCTGTCCAAGCTGTGGCCTGGGCAGCCCTGCCTGCACTTCCAGTGACTCATCTTCACAGCAACGTGGCTGTAGCTCAGCCCTGTCTGGTCTCCTCCTTCTGCCTTCAGCCAGTCTGCCACAACGTTGTATTTTTCCTCTTTTGTCTTAAACACAATTCTCTCCCAGAAAGCTTTACTGAAGGCCTCACCCATTTTTCCTGGGCCTCCTTCCTGAACCCTCTTAAAGAAGTAATAATAGCCAGCATTATAGGGTTCCGGGGTGGCTCAGTGGGTTAAAGCCTCTGCCTTTGGCTCAGGTCATGATCTCAGGGTCCTGGGATTGAGCCCCACATTGGGCTCTCTGCTTGGCAGGGAACCTGCTTCCCCTTCTTTCTCTGCCTGCCTTTCTCTGCCTATTTGTGATCTCCCTCTGTCAAATAAATAAATAAAATCTTTTAAAAAATAATAATAATAGCCAGCATTATAGAGTGCCTACTGGAAACAAGGCACTGTGCATTCAATTCATACACACAAAACAAGAGTTAAATTATATTATTTCTAGTTTATACTTGAGGAAACTGAGGCTCAAATTGCCTAACATGCTCAATATGACATCATTTATAAGTGCAAAGCCAGGACTCAAACCAACGTCTGCCAGATAACAGACCTTACACACACAACCAAGTATACAGCCTATCACCAGTCTGCCCTGTATTCCCTGTTTCAGTTCCTCACCACCATCCATCCATTTGCCTCAACCAGAAATTTGCTTGTCATCCTAAACTCTTTCCTTACCTTCTGCCCCATGTCCAATTAATCAATAAGTCCTTGTTGCTTCAATGACCTTCCTTTCTCTCCACTGCCTCCTCTTTCCATCTCACCAACACCACCTCGGCTCAAGTCTTACCTTCACTCACCTACTTGACTGAGAAACTTTTTAAACTTGGGATACCTGGGTGGCTCAGTTGGTTGGGTGTCTGTCTCCAGCCAGGTCATGATCCTGGGATCGTAGGATTGAGTCTCATGTCGGGCTCCTTGCTCAATGGGAAACATCTGTGCTGCTCCCCGCTGCTTGTGCTCTCCCTTTCTCATTCTCTTTGACAAATAAATTTAAAAAAAGTCTTGAGGAAAAAAAAGAAACTTTCTAAACTGGTTCACCTACATCTCACCTTTTCTCTTCAAACCCATCCTCCAAAAAGCTACTAAAAGAATTTTCTTTTTTTTTTTTAAGATTATATGTATTTATATGGCAGAGAGAAACACAGCTAGAGAGCAAACACAAGTAGAGGGAGTGAGAGAGGGAGAAGCAGGCTTCCCACGGAGGAGGGAGCCCAATGTGGGACTCAATCTCAGGACTCCGGGATCATGACCTGAGCCCAAGGCAGATGCTTAGCAGAGCCGCCCAGGTGCCCCAATATTAAAAGAATTTTCATAGGGATGCCTGGATAGCTCAGTTGGTTAAGCCACTGCCTTCAGCTCAGGTCATGATCCTTGAGTCCCTGGATCAAGTCCTACATCAGGCTCCCTGCTCAGCAGGGAGTCTGTTTCTCCCTCTGACCCTCTCCCCTCTCATTCTCTCTCTCTCTCTCTCTCTCTCTCTCTCATTCTCTTTCAAATACATAAATAAATAAATTTTTTAAAAGAATCTTCATGTAAGATGATGTTATTCCCTTGTTTAAAACATTTAGATGGAGTCCCATGACCTTCAAGATGAAATGTTCACTTACTGTATTTGAAAAGGCCTTTCCAAATCTAGTCTCTGCCTTCGTCCCCTTTTCCCATTAATTCCTGTAGTACCAACTATTTACAGTTACACGAGCTGTCTATAGTTACCTGCATGTACCAGATCTGCCTCATTCTTTATTAAAAACATCAGAAACAATCTCTGGGCATCCTAGACCTAAGGGAGAATTTACTGGAAGGCTATATAGAGGGGCTTCCCAAATTGAGCAGAGACTGGAGAAGCAGGCTAATGAAACTGACAGGAAACAAGAAGCCTCTACAAACTGAAAATCAGGAACAATTCAGGACACTGCTGTCACCACCACTCCCACACCACCACCAGACAATGTACTAAGCTGCTGCCAGGCACCTCTGCAAAACCTCTGCAAAGATTCTAATCTCTTCATAATTATATCACCATTCCAGATTCACATTCTCTGGCAGAAGAATCCACTGGCTCTGCCTTGGTAACTGAGGGACCAGAAATCCATTCTAACTTCTCGCCTTCCACTACAAGGCCTACAAAAGTGAAGCAGCACAAAGATTCCAAAGTGGTCATCTTGATCTTCTCTTCCCCAGTATTCATGCCTTTGTGTGATCCTCTCCCCTTGAGTGTAGGTGGGACCTATGACTTACTCCTAACCAATAGAATATAACAAAGGTGATATCATCTGTTTCTTGATTATTCTACATTTTTAGGACTCTGTCTAGCTGGCAGATTCGCTCTCACTCTCCTAATGGTCTTGAAGAAGCAAGCTACACGTTCTGATCTGCTTAAGGAAAGGGCCATGTAGCAGGAAATTACAAATAACTGCCAGAAAGGTAGGAGCCAAGGGACCAGATAAAAAGCAAAAACAAAACAAAAAACAAAACCTCAAAGTGTTCGGTCCTACAACCAAAGGAAATTCATTCTACCAACAACCTGAGTGAGCTTGGAAATAGATCTTTCTCCAGTTGAGTGTCCAGATGAGAACATATCCCACCCATACCAGGACTCATGAACCACAGAAACAGAGGTAAGTATGTGTTTTTGTTTTTTGTTTTGTTTTGTTTTGTTTTTCCTTTTAAATAGGCTCCATGCCCAGCATGTAGTAGGGCTTGAACTCATGACCCTGAGATCAAAGCCTGAGCTGATATCAAGAGTCAGGCACTTAACCAACTGAGCCACCCAGGCACCCCAAGTGTGTGTTATGTTAAACTGATAAGTTTATGGTAATTTACTGGACAGTAATAGGAAACAAATATAGCCAAATACTTTCTCAGTCTCCCATCAGTCAGAGATGACCATGTGATACAATCTGGCCTGAAACTACTCTTATCCTTGTCTTCTCCAGTTTAATGAATGACAAGCCATTTTTTGTTTTCAGTTGCTTAGGCTAAGACCTCAGAATGATCTTTGAGTTTTCTCTTTCTCATACACATCACACCCATTCTATTAGCAAATCCTATGCAAAATTAAGAGGACATTACAAATATCTGGGAGAGAGGTGATAAAAGAGTGATAGTGGTGAAGGAAGAAAGTAGATGGATTTTAGCCCAGAAAGTAGAAAAACAGGGCCTATTGACTGAAAAGAGAAGATGAGAACATTTCTGAGTCTCTGGCTTCGGCAACTGAGGTAGGGAGCAGTGGAGAAGAAGTTTGAATGTGATTATGATTGTTTTAGATATTTGCTCTTAAATGACTATCAAATGTCCAAATGAAAATCTCCAGTGCATTTTTTTATTAAATTGACTTAGAGCTTAGAATTGAGGGCTACCAGTATTTAGATGTGTTACTGATATAAATTGTTCTTTAATCTTAGAGTATAAATGTGACCACATTTCTTTGCTTTTTTTTCTATTTCATCACTCAGGCCTCTCATGTCATATTATCAGGAAGTCTAATGTCTCCTTCTTAGTTATCTAAAAACTCCAAAGTTCTTAGATATTCTAGAAAATATGGCAGTTATCTATTATAATATGATAAACTACCCCAAAATTTGCTGCTTAAAACTACAGCCATTTATTTAGTTGATAGTTTTGTGGGTCAACTAGGTGGCTTTTATGGTCTGGACGGTTTAACTGATTACTGCCAAGTTTGCAAATGTATCTGCTGTCAGTTGAGGATCCACCAGGGGCTAGATAGTCCAAAATGGGCTTTCTCACATGTCTGGCAGTTGGCAGACTATTGACCATAGTAATTGGAGAAACTAAGTCACGTATCACTCATCCTCTAGCAGGAGAACCTGAAGTTCTTCACATGGCAGCAACTGTAGGAGTTCCAAAAGCAGAAAAAACAAATAAACAAATAAACAACAATAACAACAACAACAAACCAGCAACCCCCAGTGTGAAAGCACTTTTCAGGACTTCCTTACTGTCACATTGACAATTGTGACACAGGTCAGTGTGGGAAGGAACTAAAGCTCTATAGCAAGAAAGAGTAAATTCAGAGAGGGGAAGAATTTGGGGCTATCTTTGAAATCTACTCCAGGAAGACCAGTCCAATTTCCATAGCCAAGTCTAGCTAGAATTAGATTAGTCCATTTGCATCATTACTTCCTGGGACCATGTGGTAGACTGAATGTTTATATCCCCCCAAAATTCATGTGTTGAAGCTCTATCCCTCCAGTTTGGCTATATTTGGAGATAGGGCTTTAAGGAAGTAATTATGGTTAAATGAAGTCATAAGGGTGGGGCCCTGATTATTATCCTCACGAGAAGAGACACCAAAGAGCACTTGCTATACCTCACCCCAGTCATTCATGCACCACAGAAGGCCATGTAACCATATAGTGAGAAAACAACCATCTACAAGCCAAGAAGAGAGCTCGCAACAGAAATTGAACCAGCAGGAACTCTAATCTTGGACTTCTTGTCTCCAGAACTGTAAGAAAAGTAATAGAAAAAGAAAACAAATTTATGTTGTTTAAACAGTTGATAAGTCAGTTAAGTGCCTACGTTCGGCTCTGGTCATGATCCCAGGGTCCTGAGATTGAGCCCCACATCGGGCTCCCTGTTCAGTGGGGAGCCTTCTTCTCCCTTTCCCTCTGCCTGCTGCTTCCCTTGCTTATGCTCTCTCGCATGCTCTCTGTCAAATAAATAAATAAAATCTTAAAAAATAAAAAATAACCGCCCAGTCTATGGTATATTGTTATGGCAACTCAAACAGACTAATACAGACCATATAACAAGGTCCCCCTAATCCAAAAAACTTTTTCTGAGGGAGGACAATTCCATTCCATCAGTGCCAAGATCAGCCAAAGATGCCCAGATCAGAGTTCCCACAACCAAAGCTCTTAGTTCTGTATCATTTCAGGTCCCATACATAGCACAGTCACTTGCCAGAAAAACAAGCCTTTCCCAGGACAAGTTTCCCAAGGAACCCACATTCTAGAGACTAGCAGTTTTTCTTCTCAAACACTCAAAATGCTCCCTTTCCCTAAGCAATGATTGCTTGTTAATCCTCCTAAGGGAATATATTCTCAGTGTTTCTAGGGGGGTGGAGAATCTACACATACCCTCTTGCTGAAAAATGTTTTCAGTGATATTAACATGATCTAACTCTTCCATGAAAGACTCCCCATGTGATTCAAAGGGGCCCATATTATTCTTCTAAGAGTCAGCTTCAAGGATTCTTTATTATAATAACAGCAAAACCAGATCTTGTTCCCCAATATTCATTTTTCTCTTTTTCTATTATTGGACATACAGTCATCTAGATTAAAGACAAATTTCCTCAGCCTTCTCTGTGGCTCAAGCAGCTCTGTGACTAAGCTCTGCTCTGACCAATAAGATGTGATCATAAGAGATAAGTACAACTTTTGAATTATGCTATTTAAAGGAAAAAATATGTATTTCTTTTCTTCTTTTTTCTCTTCTTCCAGCCTATTGCTTAGAAACCAGTCATGGTAAGAATCTATCTTGGACCACAGGAATGAAAAAACATCCTAGAATGACAGTGCAACAACAGTGTAGAAAGTTCCAAGATGAGGGGTGCCTCAGTGGCTCAGTAGGTCGAGCATTCAACTCTTGATTTCAGCACACCCAGGTCATGCTCTCAGGGTCGTGGGATCAAGCTCTGTGCTCAGTGGGCTGTCTGCTTGAGATTCTCACCCTTTCCTTCTGCCCCTCCCCCACTGCATGCACAAGTGCATGTTCTCTCTCTTTCTCAAACAATAAATATTTTTAAACTTTTTTTTATTTTTTTTAAAAAAGGAAAGAAATTTGCAAGATGAATTCACAGAACACAGCCAGCATCCTTACCCTCTGTACTATTATGTGATATACAAATACACTTCTATCTTGTTTCAGTCACTGTAAATTTGGATGTGTGTTACATGTAACCAAATGCCCATTGTTATCACTTTGAATGGCGATTTCTAATTCCTGTTGTGTTAGAGAAGCTGATGGTTCACAAATGTAATCTTGGGCAGGGCACCAGCTACAGATGGAAATTGAAGTCATATTAAATACAGTAGGATACAGTTGGCAATAAAAAAGACAGGAGTCTCAAGGAAATCCAAGAATAAAAGTATAAGCGGACGTCAGTGAATTTGGATGTGGAAGCATTTCCAGGAAGCCTCAGCAGTAGGAGCTTAGGGCATTTTATTCTATGCTCTGTCATTACATGACTAAGTTTCTTGAGCTCTGCTTTAATTCACGTGTCTTTTTGCTTTTGCTCCCAGAATCAACCAATTTATATTTATCCTCTGTTCCCTGTCATTGCTTTATATCATCACTTCTGCCTACCAATATTTTCTTTATTTTTTTTAAAGATTTTATTTATTTGACAGAGAGAAACATAGCCAGAAAAGGAACACAAGCAGGGGGAGTGAGAGAGGGAGAAGCAGGCTTCCCACTGAGCAGGGAGCCTGATGTAGGACTCCATCCCAGGTCTCTAGGATCATGACCTGAGCTGAAGGCAGTCGCTTAACCAACTGAGCCACCCAGGTGCCCCTCTACCAATATTTTCTACTTGGCCAAATTTTTGTCTTGATCATGGCCCCTTCTCTATTAATTGACCTCTCTATGCAATTTTTAAAAAATCATTTCTTGCTTCTAATGTCTGATCCATTCCCTACTTCCTAATTCATTTGCCTAATATTGAGAAACTTTACCTGTCAAGTTACTTTACAGTTGCTGGATATCTTAACACATTATTCAGGGATACCTTCATGGTCCTATTAGCAATGTCTAGGAATTGGGAAATTGATGTTATGTGGTACAGAATATGACTGCCTAACACTGTCCCTACACAGAGATATGGAAGGGATAACTTTCCATTAAGGGGATTGGTAGTATTATCTGGAATTATGAGTAAAATGTCTTGGATAGATATATAGGAGGAGAATAAAAGTGAGACCAAAAACCACTTCAGAGTCTATAAGGATAAATAAAAGTGTTCAGACACTTGTCAGAGTTTTATAGATAGAGCTAAGGAGGAAGGGAGAGACTGAAAAAATATTAAAGATATATAATTGTAGGACTTGATGAATAGTTAGAAAGGGGAAATAAGTAAATGGGATGAATTGGAGATGATTTTCAGGATTCTGACTTAAATAACCAGGTCATGGTGATGTTCTTCATATCCTAGAGAATACTGAGGGAAAAACAAATTTCATAATTTCATTCACTCATTTATTCACACACCCAACAAGTATTTTTTCATCTTGCATGGGAGGGAAATATTGAACAAATACACTCACTGGCACAATTTTGAAACATGTTGATTGTGCAGCCTCTCTGAAATCTACCAGATGAATGAATGGGTTTAAAATTCAGGGAACAGGGGCGCCTGGGTGGCTCAGGTGGTTAAGCGACTGCCTTCAGCTCAGGTCATGATCCCAGAGACCCGGGATCGAGTCCCACATCGGGCTCCCTGCTCGGCGGGAAGCCTGCTTCTCCCTCTCTCACTCCCCCTGCTTGTGTTCCCTCTCTGGCTATGTTTCTCTCTGTCAAATAAATAAAATCTTTAAAAAAAAAATTCAGGGAACACTCTCAGTCGGATATATACATGACAGGATGAAAATTACTAACAAGAAAATGCTCACAACCTTCTCTCCTACCCCTGAGTCTCCTCCTGGCCCAGGAGAGTTCTATGGATGCCAGACTGCTTCTTTGGACTTTGGCAATACACGATAAGGAGAATGAGAAATAAGAAGAATAATTTAAGGAATAAAAGAAGTAGAATTTAGGGCACCTGGGTGGTTCAGTTAGTTGAGTGACTGCCTTTGGCTCAGGTCATGATCCTGGAGTTCCAGGATGAAGTCCGGAATGGGGAA
>PITA01018838.1:0-39258 GCA_004023965.1 Spilogale gracilis | reverse complement strand
TTTCCAAAGTGGCTGCACCAGTTTACATTCCCACCAACAGTGTAAGAGGGTTCCCCTTTCTCCACAGCCTCTCCAACACTTGTTGTTTCCTGTCTTGTTAATTTTGGCCATTCTGACTGGTGTAAGGTGGTATCTCAGTGTGGTTTTGATTTGAATTTCCCTGATAGCTAGTGACGCTGAACATTTTTTCATGTGTCTGCTAGCCGTTTGGATATCTTCTATGGAGAAGTGCCTCTTCATGTCTCTTGCCCATTTTTTGATGTGTTCATCTTCTTTTTGGGTGTTGAGTTTGAGTAGTTCTTTATAGATCTTGGATACCAGCCCTTTGTCTGTAGTGTCATTTGCAAATATCTTCTCCCATTCTGTGGGTTGCCTCTTCGTTTTGTTGACTGTTTCCTTTGCTGTACAGAAGTTTTTATTTTGATGAAGTCCCAGAAGTTCATTTTCGCTTTTGTCTCCTTTGCTTTTGGAGACGTGTCTTGAAAGAAGTTGCTGTGGCCGATGTCAAAGAGGTTACTGCCTATGTTCTCTTCCAGGATTTTGATGGATTCCTGACTCACGTTGAGGTCTTTCATCCATTTCGAGTTTGCCGTTGTGTGCGGTGTAAGAGAATGGTCTAGTTTCATTCTTCTATATGTAGCTGTCCAAGTTCCCAACACCATTTATTGAAGAGACTGTCTTTTTTCCACTGGATATTTTTTCCTGCTTTGTCAAAGATGATTTGACCATAGGTTTGTGGGTCCATATGTGGGTTCTCCACTCTGTTCCATTGGTCTCTTTGTTTTTGTGCCAGTGCCATGCTGTCTTGGTCATCACAGCTTTGTAATAAAGCCTGAAATCAGGTAATGAGATGCCCCCAGCTTTGCTTTTCTTCTTCAGCAATTCCTTAGCGATTCGGGGTCTTTTTTGGTTCCATATAAATTTTAGGATTGTTTGTTCCAACGTTTTGAAGAATGTTGGTGGAATTTTGATCGGAATGGCAATGAAAGTATAGATTGCTCTGGGCAGTATAGACATTTTGACAATGTTTATTCTTCCGATCCATGAGCATGGAATGCTCTTCCATCTTTTTGTGTCTTCTTCAATTTCTTTCATGAGTGTTCTGTCGTTCCTCAAGTACAGATCCTTGACTTCTTTGGTTAGGTTTATTCCTAAGTATCTTATAGTTTTTGGTGCTATAGTAAACGGAATAGATTCTCTGACTTCCCTTTCTATTTTTTCATTGTTAGTGTATAAGAATGCAACTGATTTCTGTGCATTGATTTTGTATCCTGCCACATTACTGAATTGTTGTATGAGTTCTAGTAGTTTGGGGGTAGACTCTTTTGGGTTTTCCACATACAGTATCATGTCATCTGCAAAGAGAGAGAGTTTGACTTCCTCTTTGCTTAACTGAACACATTTTAAAAATCACTTTCTTCGGGTGGCCTGGGTGGCTCAGTTGGCTATGCAACTGCCTTTGGCTCAGGTCATGATCCCGGAGACCCGGGATCAGTCCCGCATCGGGCTCCCTGCTCTGCGGGAAGCCTGCTTCTCCCTCTCTCACTCTCCCTGCTTGTGTTCCCTCTCTGGCTGTGTTTCTCTCTGTCAAATAAATAAAATCTTAAAAAATAAAAATCACTTTCTTTCATTTCTTGTAAGCAAAGGGATATGACTTTTATTAAGCACACAGCTTTATTTATGGTCATTTTTCTGATTGTAGAGTTTTATTAACTTTTGCCACTTTGTTCAAAATATCATCCCATACAGATAATTTGTGTAAAAATGTAATATATTTGTACCAAGAGGCTTGAGTTCAGCATAATTTTGACATTTTATATTATATATTTTCATATTTGATAAACGTCTTTAATTTGCGTGCAGTGTCTTAAGTGCATTTAATTGTGATGCCTATATCTTATGACTTTATTTTTAGAATAGACATGAATATTCCATCTGCCTGTTGAATTATCCCATTCCCCAATATATACCCTTTCTAAAATAGTAAAAAAGATAATCATATTTGAATTCATAGATGAGGCACTTTTTCTATTAAATTGTGATTATGAGTTGAGCAAGGCACAAATTTGGCATAATTTTTTTTTTTTTGAGAAATACTGACTTGTACACCCTTGTATACATCTGCCATATCTTCCTTATTATCATACCCATGGCCAGGACAATTTTTATATAAATATAATCTCTTTCTAACTTAATAATATCATAAACTAAACTACTTTTTTCCTACTTTTTCTTTAAAACAAAAAGTTTTACTGAGATGTAATTGTCCAGTTATTTCTTTTGTTTCAACAAAGTTAAATGAAACTCTCCCCTTACAATATTATTCCTAATGTAAATATAATAATCATACACATTTACTCATGATGGACTATATCTGGTTTACAAAGAGTAAGGAAATGTATGTTGCTTATTTTATTCTCTGTAGTATTTCAGATTTAACATGATCTGCACAAGAATTACACATTTTCAAAAAAATTTTCCTAGACAAATAAAACAGAGAATCATTTTAATGATTATAAAGTTTCTATAAGTTCAAGTGAATTCAGAAACATTCCAGCATTTGGACTCCCAATAATTTCTTATGACCTCTGATAGATAAATAATTTTCATATAAAACACAATTTAAAATCACTGATACATATTTTTATCATACTCTGTAAAGCATCATCTATTAAACTATCAGTCTGAATATATGTTTAAAAATGCTTCCACTTTACAAAGCATCAAGATGAAATATGGAATTTTTGTGATCATAATTTTTTTTCAAATTTTTCCAATCCTTAAAAGCACTTTTTGAGTTGCAGAAATTTAATTATTTTGTATTATTGCTAAAAAGTATTCATGGGTAACAAAAATAAGGATTCTTTGGTTTAAAAAAGTGAGTCACAATGAATCAACTCAACATTAGACTTTTTTTTTTAAAGACCAGTCTTTTGAAAATTTTTGTCCACCGTGTAAAACAGATACTCTAAAATCTGCATCTTGTCCTTTGACAGGCCCATGCTCTATTAAAAGCATTTTTATAAGAAAGAGGTGGCCACAATAAAGAATTAAATTTATTTCAAAACACATCTTATTTTTTTACTCATGCTTATGTTCACTAGCTTCTGAGACTTCTAACATTTCATTATCTTTTTCTCACAATTCGGAGAGAAGTCTTTAAATTTGAATTTCATAGTAATTCTAATAGTGTCAATGTTAAAGACGTCATAATTTTTGGTGGCTGGAAAATCGTGTTTTTCCAGCTTAACTTGTTACAGTACCCTATAATTCTGATAAATTTTTGTTATATTTTTCATCTTCTGAACAACATACCACTAGACTTTATAGATGCCATATTTTTAAAAAATTGGTAAACATTTTCAGTATATTTTTAATTCATACACACAGTTAGACATAATAAACATTTAACAATCAAATTGGTGTACATAAACATTTGTATGAAAAATATAAAACACCAATGATTACAAACAAAAGAAAATTACATACCGGGAGAATTAGATAAATGTTAAGACAGAGGAATTTATCCCAAATCAAAGAACAAAATAAGGCCATGGCCAAAGATTTAAGTGAAACAGATATAAGTAACATGCCTGATGGAGAATTTAAAGCAACAAGCATTAGGGTACTCACTGGGCTTGAGAAAAGAATAGAAGACATCAGGGAGGCCCTTACCTCACAGAAAAAAGAGTTTAAAAAGAATCAAATCAGAGATGAAGAATATAATAAATGAAATTGGAAACAGGCTTGATGCAAGGAACAGAAGGATAAACGAAGCAGTGGAATTAATTAGGGACAAAGAAAAAATACTGGAAAATAATGAAGATGAACAAAAGAGAGAAAGAAGAATTATGGGACATGAACATAGACTCAGGGAACTCAATGACTCCATCAAAGATAATAATATTAGTATCATAGGAGTCCCAAAAGAAGGAGAAGGGCAGAAAATTTATTTGGGAGAATAATAACTGAAAATTTCCCAAATCTGGAGAAAGAAACACATCCACACCTAGGAAGCACAGAGAACTCCCATCAAAATAAAGAAAAGCAGGCCAACATCAAGGCATATTATAATCAAATTTGAAAATATGGTGATAAAAAAATCTTAAAAGACAAAAGTCCTTAACCTACAAGGGAAGACCCACAAGGCTAGTTGGGAGGTTTCTCAACAGAAACTTGGCAAGACAGAAGAGAGTGAGATGATATACTCAAAGTGCAGAATGCAAATTTTGCTGCCAAGAATACTCTATCCAGAAAGGCTATCATTCAAAATAGAAAGAGAGATAAAGAGAGAACAAGAAAAACAAAAAGTACAGGAGATTGTGACCACTAATCCAGCCCTGCAAGATATACTAAAGGCGACTTTTGAGTGGAAGGGAAATACCAAAAATGACAAAGGCAACAAAGGATCAGAGAAAGTCTCCAGAAACAATGACAAAACAAGTAACAAATCCCACTTATAACTGCACCAAAAATAGTAACATACCTAGGGATAAACCTAACCAAAGAGGTAATAAATCTGTATTCCGAAAACTATAAAACACCGATGAAAGAAATTAAAGATGACATGAAGAAATGGAAAGACATGGCATGCTTATGGATCAGAACAAGTATTTTTAAATTGCTTATACTAACCAAAGCAATCTACACATTTATTGCGATTCCTAGCAAATACCACCAGGATTTTTCAGAGAACTAGAACAAAACAATCTTAAAATTTGTATGGAACTACAAAAGACACCAAACAGCCAAAGCTATCTTGAAAAAAAGAAGCAAAGCTGGAGGCATCACAATTCTGGACTTCAAGTTATATTACAAAGCTGTAGATATCAAAACAGTATGATATCAGCACAAAGACAAAGATCAATAGATGAGAACAGAAAATGGAGAAATGAACCCCCAACTATATGGTCAATTAATCTTCAACAAAGCAGGGAAGAATATTCACTGGAAAAAAGACAGTCTCTTCAACAAATGGTGTTTGGAAAGCTGGACAGTAAGATGCAGAAGAATGAAACTGGACCACCTTACATCATACACAAAAATAAATTCAAAATGGATGAAAGACCTAAATGTGAGATAAAAGTCCTAGAGCAGAACACAGGCAGCAACTCCTTTGACAAAGGCTATAGTAACTTCTTTCTAGAGATGTCTCCTGAGGCAAGGGAAACAAAAGCAAAAATCAACTATTGGGACTTCATCAAAATAGAAAGCCTTTGCACAGCAAAGGAAACAATCAACAAAAGTAAAAGACAATGTATGGAATGGAATAAGATATTTTCAAATGACATATCTGATAAAGGGTTAGTATCCGAACTATTTAACGAATTTATAAAACTCAACACTCAAAAGATGAAAATCCAATTCAGAAAGGCGAAGAAGACATGAATAGACATTTTTCTGGAGAAGACACACAGCTGGCCAACAACACATGAAAAGATACTCAAAATCACTCATCATCAGGAAAATACAAATCAAAACTACAATGAGATATCACATATGCCTATCAGAGTGGCTAAAGTCAACAACACAAGAAACAACAGCTGTGGCAAGGATATGGAAAAAGGGGAATCCTCTTGCACTATTGTGGGAATGCAAACTGGTACAGCTCTCTGGAGAACAGTCTTAAGAAGTTAAAAATAGAACTACCCTATGATCCTACAACTGCACTACCAGGTATCTCCCAAAGAATACAAAATATTAATTCAAATTCAAAGGATCTGTATACCCTGATGTTTATAGCCAAATAATGGAAATAGACCAAGTGTCACTGACGAATGGATAAAGATGATGTGACGTCTATCTATCACATATATATATATCAATATTACACAGCCATGAAAAGTAATGAAATCTAACCATGACTAGGGGATGGAAGAAAATACCCTACTCTTAAGACCCAAAACACAGAACCAGCTTAAGAGTGAGGCTACACCAGAACAAAAAGCATCACCCACTCCCTACCACCTACCTCCAGATTAGCAAACACCAAATAACAAGCAACAACCGTGCTGCTGGAAGAAAGGTCCTCAGTCTCAAAGGCAGAGATAAAGCTGAAGAATGAAACAAGAATATTGAGGGAAAAAATCCTCCAGCAACATAACTCCCACTGTTAGCACAAAGAAATACTACACGAATTGAACCTGGTAGTACACTAAGGGTAACCATAGCAACAAGAAAGCCAAAACTCAGATCAACTCATTAGTAGGTGAAATCAAATCCACAGTAATGACCTAACATAAGGAATGGTATGCCCATTTTTCAGATATAAATACTATTTATCTCAGCCTTACATATAGTTCTTGCTTTCAAAAAACATTGTGTAACACAAAAATGCAAGGGGTAAATGAACTGTCAAGAGACAAAACAATCAGCAGAAGCAGACAGAGATAGGACTCCACTACTGGAAGTATCAGACAGAAAATTTTATATTACTATTATTAATATGCTAAATGTTTTGGTGAAAAAAGACAACATGCATAACCAGAATGGTAATTTTAGCAGAGGGTCAGAAACTGTAAGAATCAGTGCAAATGCTAGGGGGGGGGGGGAACAACAAAAAAACAACCACAAATATAGGAATGAAAAATGCCTTTGATGGCCTCATCATCAGACCTGACACAAATGAAAAAATGAATCAGTGAAACTGAAGATAGGTCAATAGAAATTACCCAAAATAAAACACAAAGAAGATATGTGGGAGGTAGGGTGGAGATTACAACAGGGTATCTAAGAACAGGGTAACATCAAATGGCATAGTATTCAGAAAATTGGAATCCCAGTAGAAGACAGCTCAGAGAACTCCAATCAGGATAAATATCCCGAATAAATAAACAAAGAGATAAACATATAAGTAAACATATGAACAAACCAGACAGATACATCTTGCTCAAGACTGATGAGAACTACAGATAAAATAAAGATAAAATCTTGAGGGCAACCAAAAAATTCCAACACATTATTTATGTATAAGGAAACAAAGATCAAAATTATAGTAAGACACTTTGTCAGACAATATGCAAACCAAGAAACAATAAAATGACTTCTTTAAACTGTTGAAAGAAAATAAAACTGTCAACCCAGAATTCTACCCTTACCAAAAAATATCTTTCAAAAATGAAAAAGATACTTTTAAATGAAAGAAGCATAGAAGAATTAATTACCAGTAGATCTGCAACATAAAATATATTAAAGGAAGTTGTTAAGGTAAAAGGAATGTGCTATTAGACAGAAAAGGAGAACTAACAAAGAAATAAAGAGCACCAGACATGGTAAAAAGAAAGTTGAATATAAAAATATTTTTTAAAGTTTTTAACTGCTCTAAAAAATAACTATCTAAAGCAAAAACAGTAACACTGTATTCTATGTTATAACCTATCTAAAAGTAAGACATATGACAACCATAGGAAAAAAGAACTCACAAACTATTAACATTAGGAATGAATGAGAGAACTATCACTGCAGACCTTAAGACATTAAAAGATTAAGGCAATAGTACAAACAAGTCTATATATTGAATTTATCAATTCAATATTAAAAACCACAAATGACTAAAATCCATTCAAGAATAATCATATAACGAGGGCGCCTGGGTGGCTCAGTCAGTTAAATGACTGCTGGGGTCATGATCTCAGGGTCCTGGGATTGAGCCTTGCATCAAGTCCTGAGTGGGGCTCTCTGCTCAGCCGGGAATCTGCTTCCCCTCTCTTTCAACCCCTCCCCCTGCTCCTGCTCTCCCTCTTGCTCTCTCTCACATAAATAAATAAAACTTAAAAAAAAGAATCATATAACCAAAAAAATCCCATATCTATTAAACTTATTTGTAATTAAAAACCTTTCAAATAAAAGACAACTTTCTGTGGTGTAAAAGAAAACTGCTTGGGGGGGGGGGGTGCCTGGGTGGCTCAGTTGGTTAAGCGACTGTTTTCAGCTCAGGTCATGATCCTGGAGACCTGGGATCGAGCCCCACATCGGGCTCCCTGCTCAGCGGGAAGCCTGCTTCTCCCTCTCTCGGTCCCTCTGCTTGTGTTCCCTCTCTAGCTGTGTTTCACTCTGTCAAATAAATAAATAAAATCTTTAAAAAAAGAAAAGAAAAGAAAACTGCTTGGAAGAAGGTGGCTAAGTTCTGCCTAGGTTTCACTTACTGTTCAATAGATAAATGCTGGGGTGCCTGGGTGGCTCAGTGGTTTGAAGCCTCTGCCTTCGGCTCAGTTCATGATCTAAGGGTCCTAGGAACGAGGCCACAGCGGGCTCTCTGCCCAGCAGGGAGCCTGCTTCTTCCTCTCTCTTTTTGCCTCTCTGCCTACTTGTGATCTCCCTCTCTGTCAAATAAATAATAAAATCTTGAAAAAAACAAAAAACATACAAAAAACCAAAAGATAAATGCTGAACCTGCTTCACTTCAGCATACTCAGAGATATGGAGTATTTTGTAATATTAAAAAAACTGACATCAAGAAAACATGTACTTGAATAAACCTATTTCTATATACATCCATTAGACTGCCCAGTAAATAACATTTATAGGATAACCCCAAGCATTTTATTCAGAGTGTCTGTTTAAGACAGCAAAAACACATTTAATATATATTCAAAATATTTCTTTTTTATAAAATATTTATGTATTTATTTTAGAGAGAGAAAGAGTGCAGTGGGGAGCCAGGTAGAGGGAATGAATCTCAAGCAGACTCCCTTCTGGGTGAGGACCTTTAAAAGGGTCTCAATTTCATGACCCATGAGATCAAGACATGAGCAGACACCAAGAGTCAGAGGTTTAACCAACTGAGCCACCTGCCACTCCCAGAATACTTCTACTTTAAGTATTAGTTAAATCTTTTTCATAGTCCCAGAAAATAAAATCATCTGGAAAGATTAATTTTCCAATGTGTCAACTATTTGACATTTATTGATTTCAAGATTTTTAAACAATACATTTATCTCTTAACACACTAGTTGAACTAAATAACAGGCAAGTGAAATACATGATTTTGTAAAAGCAGAAACACCTTAGAATTTTTCTTAGATATTTTTATATCCTATGAGAACAAAAAACAGATCTCAATTTTTTTCCTGATAACATGCCAATAATTATTATACACAATGAACTGAAATGTTTTAAAGATTAAATTAGTAATACTTCCAAATATATAAGTCTTTATGGTACAAGTAAAACAAAATTTACCTCAGACACAGGTTCTTGTTCCTTAGTGGGAGCTTCATTTATTAATCTTGAAAACAAAATAAGTATTGAATACTTTATTTTATATTTACAATGGAAAAATATGCAATTCTTTTCTGCATGCTTAAAATAAAAATGTAAATTTAAGATTTGTAAATGGCCTTTATAAATATTTTAAGGGAAAAATAAAATGCATGAAAATAAACAACAGATTCAGTAAATGTGCTAAAGAAATAAATACAGGCATGTATTTCCTTCTTTTCTAAAAATAAGAGCACTTAAGAAATTTTCTCTATGTTAAACAGAATTATAAATAAAACATATTAGTAAAACCGTTTCAAAAAAATTCTCTTTAAAAAATAAAAGCAGGTTATATGCTTAATATATATAATATGCATAAGTATTTACTTATTATAAGGCTTAAAAATGAGAGAAATTTTATCTATTATGAAATTCAATATAATGCTATATCTATATTTATTATAATTAGGGTAGCAAAATCATAAAAATAATTTATAATTCTGAAGGGTATCGTCTAAGAGCCTTTATAAACATAGCTCAATTATTAACTACAATTTTTTTAAACTTGGTTTCTAAAAATAGAAAAACTGTAACTTACTACAACATTAAGAAAGGCATATGCCATCTTTATAATAATTTCATATAAAAGCTCGCTTTCCCAAAAGATCTTTTAGAAACTGATAACAAAATATTATTTACTGACATTATATATTAAATTCAATTTTAGGTGCCTACCTGATCTGAAATGCCATTAATAGTTAAGTGATTCATTACTTTCTGAAGGCTTAGAGCAATATTTAAAGATTAACATATTTAATATAAGCAACAACTATACTGACTTAAAATTTCATGTACAAAAATGAAAATCTATAGTAGGATAGAAACATCAACTACCCAAAAAGCTGCTCTCGTGGTTAGGTGAAATATGGAGTTGGCAATCTTCTTTACCATTCTCTGAGGGCACACTGGGAAAAACAAGTCTATAAATGCTAATGCTTTACTAGATTTTAATAATAATTTGTGTAAAATTACTTAACTATATCTTAGTTATTACATGAAATTGCAAACAACTTAAAATAATGTCATTTTTCATTCTTTTATTAGATTGGTAGTGTATTATAGTAATTTACAACTAACTTACTAAACAAATTTAAATGAATAAAACTTGCAGAAGTATTGATAAAATGCATAAATGTCACTCATTTTGGAGGTTAAAGATTTTGTAATTCTTTTAAATGTTTAACTGTGAATAATAGTCATAAAGATGAAATTTCACAGCAGTCTTTAATGATTTATACAGGAAAATGATAGCCTTAAAAATAACATATATAAAGTTATATGAAAACATGAAAAATTAGTGTGAAGAAACAAAAAGTATATATTGGATTAATGAAGTTTTAAAACAAATTTTTAAACAACTGATTTTTATTTCTAAGCAGTTAAAAATTTTAAACTCAGTTTGAAAAACTGTGAAACATACTGGTCAAAAAGAAGTTTAAAAATATTTTATAAAAGAATTTCTATCTCAGTTTATGGTTGAAAATATTATCAAAGATCAACCTCACATTCTCACAAAAGAAACATTACCATGCTAATCATTTTCATGTATGGCCGTTCCAATAAACTGATTGTAAGCACCAATTAAAATGAAAGCTATTAAGGATGTGTTACTATTACTGCTGATATTTCAATTGGAGAAACTAAGTCCTCTTACTATCTCTGCAGGAGAGATTAGTGACGAGTTTTTTATTATACTTCATTTTACTTAGAAATTGGTAGATGACAACAAAATAAGTTGTTGAAATAATTAGCACTAAGAGGTCTTTGATACCAATCTCATTTTGGAGCTTTAACCACACTGATTTTCTGTTTATGGAACAGAATTATAATAACCAGTAAAATATTTAAGGGAACAAATATAAACAAAATTCCAAAAGTACACTACATAAAATTTCACTGAGAAAAAAATTCAGTTATCAATTCATCACTAAAATGTACACTACATTTTTATAACTACAAAAGCATATTTTAAGATTAACAAATTAAAACAAAAAGATGAACAAATTTTAACACAACTACTAACACATCATTAACACTACTGGAAAAGAAAGAAGTGTTCTTACCTGTAATTCTTATTCATTAAAGATACCTGCTGAAATAGTCATCATTTGAGATATTCAATTGCTTGGTAGAAGACAGTGAAATTTGCTAAGCTCAAAGTTCTGAGCTAAAGACCTGCTATTAGATAATTACACTTTTCATCTGTAAATGTTGCAATAATTTTTTATAGAAACATGTAATACAACATTTAAAACAAACACTAAAATTTCAGTGTAAAGAGAACAAAAAGATTGGTGATCAATTTCAAAATGATTGCAGATCAAGACTGCAAGTAAATTACTTTTCTTCTGTATTTGAACCTGCTGAAACAGAGCTTTCTGATAAAGGATAATCCTTTCCCTCTAAAGTTTAACATAAAAGAAATGTCCCCTCTTGCATTTTTTGGCAGGTCACATAACTAATCCAAGGTAACATGTAAAATAAATATTCTGAGTTAATTACATTTAGTGTGTTCTTTTGAGGTTTCATTCATAGTATACACAGACCACGGGGTAAAGGCAAAAGCTACAAAGGGAAAATCATTCATATTCATTTTAGCCAGGCCATATTCTGTCCTTCCAATAACATTAAAAGCCCAAATTTCAATGCTGATTTTTAAAATGTAATCTTCAGTTTAAGAATATTTGTAAGCAGGGGAGTCTGGGTGGCTCAGTAACTGCTTTTGGCTCAGGTCATGATCTTGGAGTCCAGGGATCAAGTCGCAGATGGGGCTCCCTGCTCAGCGGAGAGTCTGCTTCTCCCTCTGACCTCTCCCCTCTCATGCTCTCTCTTATTCTCTCTCTCTCTCTCTCAAATAAAGTCTTTAAAAATAAAGTTCTAAGAATATTTGTAAACATATTTTAAAAAGCTGAAAAGAAGTTGTATAAGCCAGTAGGAAAAGATCTTCCACTTACACATTCAAGATTAAATTTAAGATAGTAATCATCAGACTAGTAAATTATAGTAAAACATCTAGTGTACCATTTCTGATCATTTGTTCTGAGAGGTATTAAGAGATACATGGAAAGGGTAACTGAGCTAAACAGTTTTACTGGGTTGCATATATATATATGAATATTTGTAATATATATATATGTATATATATATATTGTGCTAAGAGTTCTAGTCCAAAGTTAAGATACCGTCCCTCCTATCAAGGAGTTTATCATCAAGGAAACATGTTGAAGAAAATGCTTACAGAATTGTGAAAAGTGTTTAAAAAAACTAAAGAAAAGAGTGAGACATCTATACAATGGAATGACCATACAAAGGACAGCCACTACAAAAGGGAAAGATGCAAGGAAGCTGTGAACATACTATGGTAAACCTGGTTTTGCAGCAAGAGCAGGAGTTAGCAAAGCAGGGGAAGGACATTCAAGGCAGAGCAAAAGCAAAGAATTATGAAACAAGACAATAATGATATGAGAACCTGAGTGGTCTAATATGACTTAAATGTAGGGAACAAAGGACAGTAGTCAAATACACAATTGAAGAGATAGCAAGGGCAACTTCAGGGAAGATCTTGATTGCCAGGATATAGTGTTTATGCTATGAACTTTATTCTAAGGTTAACAGGAAAGTATGATGATGTGCGTCTGAAAGAGAAAGGGGAGTATTAGAAGAGGGTAAACTCCACTCAAGAAGCCCAGAGAAGAGACAGTTAATGACTACCTCAAGTAAAGTAGAAGCAGTGTCATTGGAGAAGAGGAAGGTTTAGGGAGATGAAAAACAAGGTAAACGAACAGAATATATGTACCAACTGGAAAAAGAACATTTAAAAGAAATATTTACCAATCAGACCTGCTCAGTTTGATTATTCTCACCCCTAAGGAAAAATTCCAACTGTCACTTCTGAACAGAGAACCCCAGCATCATCACCCAGACCTCTACTCCTCCATTTGTATTACTATTTATTTCAATCAATATGCAATTCAATTCAGAAATATCACAGTATATTAGAATTATACTTGAGTTCATAGAGATTGGCCAACTGCCCCTATCTTGTAGATGAGAAAAATCTGAGGCCTAACAATGCTAAAGTAATAAATCTATTAAGCAACAGAACCCGGATTAAAAGTGACGGCTCTACTTCAAATTTCCACTACATTGCTTCATAGCCAATTCCTTTCCAGTGAATCAGGTTCCCTTATAATCATGCCAGACAAGTGAAAAAGCTTAACTAATCGCTCTGCCTCTGGATGTTTCCCACTCTCAAACATGCTGAGTATCATTGCCAAATTAATCTTGCTAACAGACCAATCCATGACATTGTTTGCTGAGTATATCCTATTGCCCATACATCATAGACCTATTGCTCAAGACTGAGAAACTAGATTCTGGTCCCAATGCACAGGTGTGTGAGTTGCTGCCTACTCTCCTGTGAAAACACACTGAAGCTCAGTCCCATCTAATTCCTCTCAGCCAATCATAACAAGGCGGGAAGTACATGTGTAATCACAAATACAACCAGAGAAGCAAAAGAGTACAGTACACATTAGTTTGGTCTCCGAAGACAGATGGCTATAATTTAAATTGAGGGCCTCTACCTGAAAGCTAAGTGATCATGAGCAAATTACTTATCTGTACTGGAGTTAATTTAATATCCATAAATTGGGGCAATGTCTGTCTCATTAATAAATTAATGAATAAATATGTAACACTTAGAAGAGTGTCTGGCACATTACATGTGCTCAATAAATGTTAGTTATTATTTACTCACATGGGTAGAGTTGGGAGTCAACTTACTGTCCGGAATCTACTTGACAGTGTACCATACAGGCTCTTAAAAGCCCATTACCACTTAAACATCTTTCATATTTTGAGATATTCCTGCGATACTTCCCCCAACTCCCAAACACAGTCCATTAATTTTGACTGCTGGTCCACTCCTGTTAGGACAAGCCCTATTTGCTCTCATACAAAATTATCTACTCATTTCTGAACACCCAGGTATGATCTAAAGTTAGCCAAGATAGTAAAAAATCATTCTAGATAGAAAGAACTAATTAGAGACAAGGAATCAAGAGAAACAAAATATTTGTGTGTGAAAATGTGAAGCAGAAAAAATAAGACCATCAGTGGAGAGGCAGAAGATTTTGATGCCAGACTAGGGCTCTATTTTGTTATTTTGTTGGCAATGCTGAATTAGCTCTGGACATTTAATTTATAATATGTAAGCAATTACTATCAAGACTATCAGAAGAATGAAAAAATGGTAGTAACTTTAGAATCCCTGGCAGAAGTTAGCACAGTGTGCCCTAAATGAAGGACTACACTAAAGTTTCATTTGCCTTTCCATTTCACTGGGTCTCCCATCATTCTCTGCTTAACAGATATCAACGACTGAAGTTCAAACTGCCAGAAACTACTGTATTTTGACACATAGATCCTACTTATTATCTTGTAATTATATGCGAGGGACAAATACGTTGCATCCACTTTGAAAAGGAAAAACTATTTCAGAATTACTCAAGATCTAGTTGAGATATTAATGTCTGTGATGGGATGAGAGAAATCTATGGGCATGATCTCCCATATCTCCAATCCCAGTGAGATTTCAAAAGTTTAGAAAAAGGAACCACAAAAGACCCTGAATGAAGAGCCAACGCCATCTTGAGAAGAACAAAGCTGGAGCTAATCACGATTCCAGATTGCAAGATATATTACAAAGCTGTAGTAACCAAAATGGTATGGTACTGGCATAAAAACAGACCTATAAATCAATGGATTAGAAAAGACAGCCTATAAATAAACCCATGCTTATAAGGTCAACTAATCTATGACAGAGGAGACAAGAATACACAATGAGGAAAAGACAGTCTCTCCAATAAACAGTGCTGGGAAAACTGGACAGCTACATGCAAAAGAATCAAACTGGACTACTTTCTTACACCATACAGAAAAATAAATTCAAAATGGATTAAAGAAATAACTGTGAAGGAAAACTAAAATAAGATGAAAATTGAGAGAGAGGCAAACCATAAAAGATGCTGAACTCAAGGAAACAAACTGAGGGTTGCATGGAGGGGTGCTAGGTGGGAGGAAAGGATAATTGGGTGATGGGAATAGAGGAGGGCACTTGTTGCAGCAAGCACTGGGTATTATATGCAACCAATGAATCACGAAATTCTACCAACTAAATTAAAAAGGAAAAAAAAAAGATCTGTGATACCCCAAACCATATAAAACTCTTAAGAGAACACACATGCATGCAAATGGTGGGGGGAGGGGTAGAGGGAGAGAAGGAATCTTAAGCAGGCTCCACACCTACTGCGGAGCCTGACACAGAGCTCGAGTTTGAAGCTTAACTGACAGCCACCCAGATGTCCCAAGATTATTCTCAATTTCATTTCACAAATGAAGAAACTGAAGTAATTTGAACATAAAGTTAATAAGAGAGATGAGTCTCGAACTGGTATTCTGACTTCAGTCAAGTAAGTGTCCTTCCATTGTACTTTTGCAAAGAACAAACTTGGAGGTAAGCTGAGAGAACTAGATCAACTTTTAAGACCACTTCAAACTGTGGATTTTAGGACATCTGATTCAAGCAATAAAAGAGACAACTGGTTCAGTAGCCCAGCTTTCCAAATTTGAGACTTTATGGATTTACCATGGACTCATACTCTCAAGATACATTAGAGGGAAGTATCTTTCTAACCTGAACTTTCTATCAAGGAAATTAACTTTGCATAGGGATAGATGGAACACACCTCAACATCATAAAGGCCTTATATGAAGTCCCACAGCTAATATCATCCCCAATGGGGAAAAATTGAAAGCCTTTCCCTTACAGTCAGGAACAAGACAAGGATGTCCACTTCACCATTACTATTTAACATAGTACTGGAAGTCTCAGCCCCAACAATTAGACAACAAAAAGAAATAGAAGGCATCCAAACCAGCAAGGAAGAAGTCAAACTTTCACTATTTGCAGATGATATGATACTGTAGAAAACCTGAAAGACTCCATCAAAAAAACTGCTAGAACGTGTTTTAATACATAAATTCAGCAAAGTCGCAGGATATAAAATTACCATTAAAAAATGTTGCATTTATGTACACAAATTAAATTTGAAAAAGAAATCGGTCCCATTTGGCAACTGCACCAAAAACAATAAGATACCTAGGAATAAACCTAACTAAAGAGTAAAAGATCTGTACTCAGAAAACTATAAAACACTGATGAAAGACATCATCAAGTCATCAAGACGATATGGTACTGGCATAAAAACAGACACAAAGATCAATGGAATAGAAGAGAAAGCCCAGAAATGGATCCACACCTATATGGTCAATTTATCTCCAACAAAGAGGAAGGAATATCCAATGGAAAAAAGTTTATTCAACAAATGGTGTTGGGAAAACTGGACAGCAACATGCAGAAGAATGAAACTGGACCAGTTTGTTACACCATACACAAAAATAAATTCAAAATGGAAGAAAGACCTATATGTGAGACAGGAAACCATAAAAATCCTAGAGGAGAACAGAGGCAGCAACCTCTTTGATCCTGACTGCAGCAACTTCTTACTCGACACATCACCAGAGGCAAGCAAAAATAAACTACTAGAACTTCACCAGAATAAAAAACTTCTGTACAGTGAAGGAAGCAACAAAACTAAAAGGCAGCCTATAAAATGGGAGAAGATATTTCTAAATGACATATCTGATAAAAGGTTAGTATCTAAAATCTCTAAGGAACTTACCAAACTCAACACCCCAAAAGAGCAAACAATCCAGTTAAGAAATGAGCAGAAGGCATGAACAGACATTTTCCCAAAGAAGACATCCAGATGGCCAACATACACATGAAAAGATGCTCAACATCATTCATCATCAGGGGAATACAAATAAAAACCAAGATGAGCTACACCTCACACCTATCAGAATGGCTAAAGTTGACAACACAAGAAACAACAAGTATTGGCAAGGATGTAGAGAAAGGGGGATCCTTTTACACTTTTTGTAGGAATGCAAGCTGGTGTAGCCACTCAGGAGAAGAGTATGGATGCTCCTCAAAAAGTTAACAATAGAACTACCCTATAACCCAGCAACTGCACGTCTAGGCATTTACCCAAAGGATACAAAAATGCAGATTTGAAGAGTACATGTACCTTGATGTTTATAGCAGAATTATCAATAATAGCCAAACTATGGAGAGAGCCCAAATGTTCATCAGCTGATGAATGGATAAAGAAGATGGACATTATAATAGAATACTACTCAGCCATCAAAAAAAATACAATTTTACTATTTGCAACAATGTGAATGGAGCTAGAGTGGATTATGGTAAGTGAACGAGTAAGTCAGATAAAGATAAATACCATATGATTTCACTCATATGTGGAATATAAGGAAGAAATCAAGTGAACGGGAAGGAAGGGGGAAAAAGGAGAGAGGGAAACAAACCATAAGAGACTCTTAACAGTAGAAAATAAACTGAGGGTTGATGGAGGGAGAGGGATAGGGAGATGGGCAAGGTGGATATAGGTATTAAAGAGGGCACTTGTGATTAGCACTGGGTGCTGCATGTAAGTGATGAATCACACAATTCTACTCCTGAAGCCAATATTGCTCTGTATGTGAACTAAAATTTAATTTTTTAAGAAAAGAAAAAGGAAAAGAAAATTACCCTCACAAAACCTAAAATTTTACTTCTATTTTATGTAACAATTAATATACCCAGATAGATGTACTGGAGACGACAGAGGAAGAAGAAAATAATGCACCTGGGTGGCTCAGTGGGTTAAAGCCTCTGCCTTTGGCTCAGGTCATGATCTCAGGGTCCTGGAATCAAGGCCCACATCTGGCTCTCTGCTCAGCAGGGAGCCTGCTTCCTCCTCTCTCTCTGCCTGCCTCTCTGCCCACCTGTGATCTCTCTCTCTCTGTCAAATAAATAAATAAAATATTTTTTTTAAAAAAGAAGAAAATAGAAATAAGGGTGAAACAAATAGAAAAGTATACTTCCATGACTGAATTATTGATCTAACATCTGAGAAAAGCAGTTTTTTAAATCATTTCAAAGGTCTACAAAAGGAACAGCCACATTAGTACTGCTAACTGGCACAGTCACACATTTCCATAAGCCTAGTGATATTGACTAAGTAGCCAGGAAATGAATGCCTGATATTAATTTTAAAAGTTTTCTTTAAAAGGGGGATTCTATAAGCTCAAAAGGAATGTTTTCCTCCTCAACAGAGAACATTATATACTAGTTTCAATCAAGGGCATTGCTTCATAGTCTCTAGACCAGAACAGTGAGAACTACACTCGATCTGACACTGGAGAATACAACAGACAAATGCGACTGAAGACCTGCGTGAAAATCCGTCCATGCAGCAGTCTGCAGGAATGGACTGTGTGACGTGGGAACTATAAGCCAAAATTACAAATAACTGTAGTGCAGATGGATTGCACTTAAACTCTCAGTGATGAGAAGATGCCACTGATAGGCCATTCCCAGGGTCTTCTGCCACCAGTACTGGTGGGAATTGCAGTATTAACAGCAGTAATAGCAGTAACAGCTGCAGCAGGAACAGGAAGAGCCATCACAGTAGTAGTAACAGCAGCAGTAGCTGGAGTAGCCATGGCAACAACACACACTTATTAAGTACTTTTGGTCAGGCCAATGCTAAGTAATTCTAATTAAATATTTAACTAAATAACTTTGGTTATTGAAGTTAATAATTTAACTAACTTAATTTCCATACCTAATCACTATTTCTTATAACCACCCTGCTGCAAGGACTTTAATTATGGACCTTTCACTGATGAGGAAGCTGAGGTTCAACAAGCTGATTAGACACCCAACTAGGATTTAAACCTAAAACCGCATTATTCCAAAGCTGCACTCCTTTCATAACACCATACTTCACACTGGTATCGGAGACAGATATTTTTCAGTGAGGAGGATTAAAAACAGCAGATTCCTAAATTTCAAGAAGTGACATAGAAAAGGAGATGCACACTAGCTTCTCCAAGTTTGCAGATGAGAGTAAACTCTTTCAGGTAGTCAAATACCAAAATGACTAGAGTGAGGCTGCAGAAGGACCTCAAAATGAGAAAGGTAGACTGGAAATATGAGATGTAGTGCAGCCAGTATAAGACAGTATAATTATGGGAAAAATACAGTAATGACTAAAATGGGCCTAGGAACATTCACAGACATTCTCTAACAGGAGAAGTTTGGTGAGCTTTAGATATCAAAAAATCTAAACATATGTCTGATATTTACTTCAACAGTAACTCCAAACAAACACACACACACACACACACACACACACACACACACACAGAGCCGGTTAGAAAAAGAAAGTTAACAGAAGTGATCTATGAAATGGTATGGGAAGCTCCGATTGAAAACTGAAGTTATTCTAAGATGAATAAAATAAAGGCAGAAGTAAAATCATGAAGAGTAGTAATATAACAGTAGTAACAATAACTTTACACATGCATAGCACTCCCTATGTGCAACTACTTTCTAAGTACTATATGCATATACTAACTCATTTAATTCTCTCAACCCTTTATAAGCAAGTCCTGTTATCTGTGTTTTACAAATAAGGAATGGGGCACAAACATCTGGTAACCTACCCAAAGTCACACACACCCTAGTAAACAGGAGGGCAGGAACGCCACACTAAGCAATCAACTGCAGAACCTGTCCTATTCAACCACTGTCCCTTTAGCACTCTGAGAGGGGTTTAATGTAGAGCTGGGTATAAAAACTCTAATCTTTATATCAAGGAAGGCCTCCTGTGACTGTTTAAGTAAGGAAAACCTTACAATGTAAGAAACTCCTTAAAAGATAATAAAAGACTGGAAAAAGTAATAGTCTCATGAAGAGTAAATAAGTGGGTATACTGATGAACTAATCATAAGGAGTAACAAACAGAAGCTACAAATTTGAGAGATTCTTAAACATCTTAGTGTGAAATCAAGAAAGGTAACCATTCCCCCAAACAAACAAACTTTGCTGCTATATTCAGGGGCAGAAAATGCTAATAACTGGTCTGTCTTTGTTAGGTATTTCTTAGATTTCATGAACATAATAGAGGATATCATTTTATTTCTGTAATTTCTAAAAATATATGTATATTGCAAGCATTGCAGCAGTTATAAACTCTATCTTACAAAGATTCATAAACATGAGTGAAATGTCTAGGAGCCCATCTCAGTTAACACCTTACACAACTACTTTTTATTCCCCAATTCAGAGAATCCAAAATCTGATCCCTCTAGATCAGCATTCTACATACTTACTGTATGAAAATTGATGTCAGAACGTTAATAAGTATTGAAAAAAATATTCCAGGGTCAAATAAATATTCTTGTTGATACAGGCCACATCAAGCAGGAAAAATCCTATATTAAAGAATCTATTTTAACTTGCATTTCCTAAACTTATCTGACCATGGAAACCTTTCACCCCAATAGTTTATGAATTAGAGACACACTAGTTCCACAATTTAGAGTTTGGGAAACAATGACCTAGTTACTTTCTTTTGTAAAAATATAAGAGAATTCAAGAATTAATTTTATGAGAGTATATGTAGGAAGTTAAAACTGCTGAGGAGTAATGTGGACATTTAGTTTTCTTAAGGTCAAAAGTTTCTGCTACCAGTGATAAGGATATGTGGCATTCTGTACTGATCTCCTAAGAACAAATTTTAACATGTATGTATGACCAATATTGAATAAAGAATCCCAGAACTCTACGACATGTCTGCAACTCATATTTTACAAATAGGATATCACCCTCCCCTGGTTTTCCTTTTACATCATTGGCCACTCCTGCTTTGTTTCCTCTGTCAAGAACTTTTCATCTCCCTAACCCTCTTGTCAGATTCCCCAGAGCTCAGTCTGTGGACCTTACCTTCTTTTTAGCTTTACTGTGTCCCTTGGTAATCTCATACAGCCCATAACTTTTTTTAATTTAACTTCTGTTTGGGGATGATTTTATATTCACATGTAGTTGTAAGAAATAATAGAAAGATTCTATGCAACTTTTGTCCAGCTTCCCCAATGATAACATTTTAATTATAGTACAAAATCCTAACCAAGATATTGACAATAATACACCAATTTTATTTACATTTCCCTGGTTTAACTTGTATTCATTCCCATGGCATTTAAAAATGTTCAGTGATATTTACAGCCTAGAACACTCCCCTAAGTTCACATAAGTGAATGACTATGGCATCTCCATTTGGATGTCTAGCAGGCATTGCAAACTAACACACGCCCCAAGCCAAAGTCTTCATCTTCCCTTCCAAATTTATTTATTCTTCCTAGTCTTCCCCACCTCAGTTAATATCAATGCCATCTTCCCATTTGCTTAGATTAATAACTATGATGTCACTCTCAACATTTTATCTTATTTCACATTCAAACTATCAACAAACTCAAAATATATCCAAAAATCAAACCTCTATCACCCACACTGCTAGTTGCCTAGCCTAATCCCCTGTCATCTCCCACCAGATTATTACAATAGCCCCTCCAAGTAATCTCCCTGATTTTGCCCTTGGTCTTCTGTAGTTCATTCTCAAGACAAGCGCTAGAGTAATATAAGCACTCTTCTCAATTTAAGGTTTTTTTTGTTGACTGTAGTTTTTACTGAGGTATACAAGACTCCACTACTCAAAACCTTCTAATGAATGGCTTCTTATTTCAGAGTAAAAGCCAAATTCATACACAACCCACACGACCCATCAGCTATTCTCTCTTGGTCATTCATTTGTGGCCAACCCAGTCTTCCTGCAGTTTTTCCTTCAAGTCTTTACTCAGATGTCATGTCTGAATGGGGCCTTCTCTGACCACCAAGTTTTAAATGGAAGCCTCCCAAATCCCACCCTGTATTCCTTATCCCCCTTCCCTACTTTATTTTCTTCTGTAGTACTGACCATAGTCTAACATACAGCGTGTTTTATTTACTTCTTATTGTCTGTCTTTCAGTACTAAATAAAACATGAGCTCAAGGGGGGACAGAGATTTCAGTCCATTTTCTAGTACCTACAATGGTGCCAGACAAAAAGTAGATGTTTGAGAAATCACTGGATAAATAAATGAGGCCTGAAGCAGCAAGGTGTTTTGCCAAAATGTGACAAAAATACAGCAAGAATCCTAAGTCTCTATAGTTTAGAAGTCATTTTTTCTAAAAATGACGATGGATTCAAACTACACCAACTTCACTTTTTATTGGGCAGTGGTAACTAAAAACATACATGCATGAAATGACAATTTCTGATCAGGTGAATAAACTTGATGGTAAGGAGGGACCAGACCCATGCAAAAACTCATCAGCACCAAATTAAAATTCAACCAACTGCCTATAATAAGCAAATTTTGTACAACTGCCCTAAGTGTTTTACTTATACCATTTCTTAATAAAGAAGTTCTATGTGATAGAACTTTAAGAGTTTAGAATTTCAGAAAATGAACTTGATAATACTATAAGATAGAGTCCTCGGAAAGAACACAAAGCAGTACTCCTATACTGTGATATCAAGAATGTAGTTTATCATTTTTTTGAGCTTTAACCAAGGTAGAACAAGGATTTATAAATGAAAAAGAAACTTCTATTACAAATGGAAAGCTGTTGTTGCTTCTGGACAAAATTTTAAAATACTCTTTTAAATTGGGTAGAAAGAGGGTAAATGATAAAACATTCTAGAGATAAGGAAATAAAGATGAGTCTATCACCAGGTCCACTTACTAAGAAACAAGCCACTTTGGGAGATTTTGGAAAATCATTCATTTACAGTACTAATTATTTGGGAAATTTAACACTAGCAGATTGAACTTTTTTTGATTATTATTTGCAAGGAGCATATTATATAATATGCGGTCATCTAAATTGGCTTTAAATTTCTCTCAAAGTAAAATAAAGAAGTTCTGGGGTGCCTGGGTGGCTCAGTTGGTTAAGTGACTGCCTTCGACTCAGGTCATGATCCCAGAGACCCAGGATCGAGTCCCACATCGGGCTCCCTGTTCGGCGGGAAGCCTGCTTCTCCCTTTCTCTCTCCCCTTGCTTGTGTTCCCTCTCTGGCTGTGTTTCTCTCTGTCAAATAAATAAAATCTTTAAAAAAAAAATAAAAAAAATAAAGAAGTTCTGATTTTAGAATAAAAAATATAACTAAGTGATACTTCTAGAGCCTACCTGTCCTCACAGCAGGTAAGATTACAAAAGATACTTTGCTTGTCTTTAAGATTCAAGAAATTGGTATGACCTTTCAATTGTCCTGGAGGAAAAAAATGTAAGGTGCATTAAGCAGATACAGCTTTCAGTTTGCAGGCCAAATAATAATTTAAGGCCTCTGTAAAACAATTAAAGCAACCCTCCTATTTATATGATAAATATAAATATAAATATAAATATGATAAATCTATAGCTTTCATATGAATTCTTTATGAATAAATAATTCCTGAGGTACTTAAATATACTTTCTTATTAAAAGAAATTAATAGCATTAAAACTGTTTAGTAGATCTATATTTAATGTAAATAAAATAAATAAATGTCAAATTCTTAAAATATACCTATGAGGGAAAAATATATATATATATAAAATATAAACAACTACATTATTGGCCCCATAATTTTTAATGTTACCTTTACCCAAAGAGACTACATTAATGGTTAAGTGGATATTATATATCAGATATAAATACGTGACTTTAAAACTTGTTTTAAGGTCTGCAAGAAGAGGTTTTGCCAATTCTTTACACTTTAAAACCCACAATTATTTTAAGATAATATTGATCATAATAATACCAAAGTAAGATAGAGGATATAATAATGTTGAATGGTCTGAACAACAGCCAAAATAAAAAGCTATAATAGGTAGCTATAAGGGAATCCGTAGAGAATTCCAAAGAATCTCTTGGAGTTCTTAACAAAACAAAGCAAACACTAAACAACAGTTTTAAAGAAAAGAATATAAAAATAGACATCATAAAATAGACATCAGTAAATTTGGAGAACATAAAACCAAGTTACCAAAATTAAATTTTTTAAAATTCAAAAACCTGAGAATTGGTATTCCTAAAAATCTAGGAAGTTAGTACTGGGCAATATATTTTAAACGATAGAAAAATAACTACAATTTGGAATATAATTTCAGAGACCTGTTGTTCCAAGGACATGAAAATAACCATGGTTTCCTAACAACCAGAGAGCTTTTGTATTTCTTGGACTGCATTCATGCTAGATGACGATTAAAAGGCAGCAGCCAAAATGTCTACACTTCAACTTGGATGTTGAAGCACTGATCTGATGGGGTTTTCTTGGCCACAAGTGACCCACAAACTTGCTTAAGATCAAGAGCCAAAGCCCCCAGTGGGAAGTTGTGCTCAGTTTGGTGAGCCTTGAAACCATCTCTGGCTAAATCATCATCAGCCTGACGGGAGGCCAGCCATGAAGGAAGGGAGTCTCCCCAAAATCTGATTTCTTGAGACCACAACCTAGAGCAGGTCCCACAGTCAGATTATTCACATTCCTTGAAAAGAGAGAACAGGCATCAGTTGTGTCCATCGAAGGGGGACACTGTCCAGGTGTACCCTGGACATTTTTTGAAATCTCTGGGCTGCCTCTGCATCTGAAAAATAAGAAAAATAGCACAATGACAGACAATGGATGAGGAAAAAGACAATCATCTGGCCTAAAAACTTAAGACTTATAAGAAATTAAGAAAGCAGACAAAACAGACAAAAGACAAACAGCCATATTATTTGGAATGTATTATTCTGAAGGCAAATACAGCAGAGAAAAACACAAATTATTTTAAGCAAAGTAAGAAATGACCATAGCAACAAAAGTTATTTTTGGAGAGAGCCAACTGGGGAAAAAAAAAAAAGTATGTTAAGATATGTAAACCTGACACAAAGATAAGGTGGAATAAGAATCTAGTCCCATTTGAAGCTGAAATTTGCTGAATAATGAGAGCTAGTGTCATGAACTTGGCTGCTTAACTGCCTTTGTGTAAGAAAACATCTCAGAACTTTGAACTTAGGAAATTCCAACTTGTCTTGCACCAGGTCACGAGCTCCAAAGAGCAGGAACCTATTTCAACAAGCAGCTTTAAAAAAAAAAAAAACAAAAACAAAATACTTTAATATTTTTCATTTCTTTTAATGATACATTTTAAAACGCAATACTGCTAAAATCCACCAAAGTAAAATGCACTGAATTAAAAATTAAACTTACTCAGAAAGATGTTCAGAAGTTGGGATACAAACAGAAACTGAAATTAGAAGAAAAGTTTCATATTTAAAATAGCACATGAAATATGAGGGAGAATAATGATTTAGTAAAGAGCTTATATTGTGGCTGGCCAAAAATAGTGGAATAAATATCAAAAATCTAAAGTAATACAATTATATATACATACCTTTCTCTATTACAACTTGACAAGTATGAGTTTCATGTTGACTTAAGTGTGTGGCCATATTATCTAAGCCAGAAACATCAGCTATGAAATCACAATTAAGGCACACGAGAGTAATGCCCCTATAAAAAGAAAAAAAAAAAAAAAGCAAATAGTATAAAAGAAAAGGTTTCTATCTTTTATAAAAATCATAGACAAGTTCAATGGTTATTTTTCTATAATTTGCTTTTACAACTGTGACTCCCATTTTTGCTACAAAACTTGATAACTGAAATAATATAACTTGATATAACTGTAGAAAATGAAATAGCCATATTCAAATTATACTACCATTTATTTACAGAAAGTATTTTTGTTTTATAAACTTTTATCGTTCATGCTAAAAACTAGGTGACAGAAGATCTACAGCCCAGCCATGGCCTCATAACAACTTGTGTCATTTCAACAAGCCACAATCATTGTTCATCTGCAAAACAAGGATACGGTATTAATTCACTCGATATATATTTACTGAGGCTGTCTTTATACATACTGTACTATTATACTACCCTGTGATTATAATGATTACCAAAAAATACAGTCTGTACTTTAACAGAGCTTACAACCTAGTATTTTATTTAGGTGATAAAAAAATTAGAAGAGAAATGGTAAGGCTTTAAGGACAAATGATGTTGTAGCTGCCATCAACTGTGTATCCTGTGTTAAAAGTATTCCCATATATTTTTAGTTTAATTCTCAACAAGACCATCCAAGGTTGGCATTATTCTCATTTAACACTGAACTTAATTCACTACAGAAGTCCAAAGCTTGGTCCCTTAGCATATCAGCCTGGTGAACTGGTCCACTTGCTGGGGCCTAAATTCCTTGTCCCTTAATAAAATGTCACTGAGTGCTGTAGTTCTTTTTTTTTTTTTTTTTGACTTTAATTTTATTTTATTTTTTCAGTGTTCCAAGATTCATTGCCCATGCACCACACCCAGTGCTCCATGTAGCTCTTAAATGAAATCTCTAATGATTATAAATTTAAAAAAATGTTTGGAAATCATTCCCAAAGCCCTCAATACTTTCTGTTGAATTCACAAATAGTTTTTATACTTATTAGATCAGACTGTGTAGCATTTGCTATTTGAAATATTTAAACACAACTGGAATAAAGGATGTAACACTGGCCTTCAGATTCTAACTTAAATTGTGTTTAAACTTTTTATTTTCTTGTTGAAAGGTATTCAAAAATATTATTAACCTTGCAAAAATACGGAAATGTTTCAGAGAACTTAGAAAACCACTATATGTTTAATTTATTATATTTACTAGATTAAGTATTTCCTAACTTTGGATTGTATGAGTCAAGTATCTGAAATGTTGTTTAAAAGAAAATCAAATATATTAAATGTATAAATGATGTTAAGGTGTTTAAGGAACTTTAACTGTAAATACAACTGTTTAAAAAAATTAGTCTATTCAACTTAAATAAACTTTATCAAACATTAATTAAAGTCCTCTGGAAAGTGACTATTAAAATATACTAGACTTCTAAGGAATGTTTTTAAGTTAAACTTAAAAGCTTAATTTTAGGGGCGCCTGGGTGGCTCAGCTGGTTAAGCCGCTGCTTTCGGCTCAGGTCATGATCCTGGAGACCCGCGATCGAGCCCCACATCGGGATTCCTGCTCGGTGGGAAGCCTGCTTCTCCCTCTCTCAGTCCCTCTGCTTGTGTTCCCTCTCTAGCTATGTTTCTCTCTGTCAAATAAATAAATAAAATCTTTAAAAAAAAAAAAGCTTAATTTTAATAACTAATTATATAGTCTTTATTAACAAACTACCCTTGCAGAAATCAAAAGTAGTCTCAATAATAAGCAGTAGCTAAACTGCTATTCCACTAATCCTAATTACTTGCACCAGAGATGGAATGTGTAACTCATGCCTTCACTAAACAAGGATTTGTAAAATTGGGATTTAAAATCAAATTTCTTAATCTGGGAAGATGCAGGAAACTGGGACTAGTATGTTCAAATCATCAATAGAGAAAACTGGTCTGCACTAAGGAAGGAAAATGGAACCCAAATTCAGGGAAAATAATAAAGACAAGATCATCCTGCCTCAGCAGGTCAGACTAGAGAGAAGCCATGTTAGTAAATGATGGCTATCTGTTACCCTTATTTGCTCTGGTTGCACCTCCTCCTCTAAGGGGTCCAAGTAGATTCTTTGGAATCCTGCTTATAAGTTATTTTTGCTTAGGTGAAAAAAATAGATCATTGTTACTGTCAACTTATTAACAAAGCACAAATACAGTTTTGAAGTTCATCACATGCTTTAAAATTTAAAGTTTTGCGGGATGCCTGGGTGGCTCAGTTGGTTAAGCGACTGCCTTTGGCTCAGGTCATGATCCCGGAGACCCAGGATCGAGCCCCGCATCAGGCTCCCTGCTCGGCAGGAGGCCTGCTTCTCCCTCTCTCACTCCCCCTGCTTGTCCCCTCTCTAGCTGTGTTTCTGTCAAATAAATAAATGAAATCTTAAAAAAAAAAAATTTAAAGTTTTGCCAATACACAGAATACAAATGAGTAATGTCTCTTAACCTGACTTCTCCCCTGAAACTCTAGTCTAATAGCGTGTTGTGTATCTACACCTAGATGTCATATCAGCACAACAAAACTGACCTTCATTAAATTAAAATTATGTACTTCCTCCCGAAATCAACTTCTCCTGGCTGGTCTTTCTTATGATGTTTCCTCCAATAGTAAAGCTCAAACTATAGTTAGTCTCTTCTTCCTTAATCAGTATGGCAAGCATTTTATAATATTTATTGAGTACTTACACTATGCCAGTCTAAGAATTTTAGACATATCATCTTCTCTAAATATTTTAACAACTCGGGGCACCTGGGTGGCTCAGTTGGTTAGTGTCCAGCTCTTGATTTTGGCTCAGGTGATGATCTCATGGGTTGTGGGATGGAGCCCTGCGTGGGGCTCTGCACTTAGTGGGGAGTCTGCTTGGGGATTTTTCTCCCTCTGCCCCTCCCCCAACTCATATTCTCTGTCTTAGATAGCTAAATCTTAAATAAAAATATTTTAATGACCCAAAAAGGCAGTTGCTATCATTTATCACCTTTCTATAAAATTAGCTTAGTAAACTACCAAGGACACAGAGTTGATAAAGGTCAGGACTAGGTTTGAAACTGAGTACTTTGATTCTAAAGCCTATATTCTTAAAGATGATGTTAATACTGCCTCATCATTTTAACTCAGCCCTAACTAAATTGTTCATAACTACCACAGTAGTCCTAATCTATAGGATTTGTGCAACTATAACTCACCGTACTATTGAACCTTTCTTCAGTATCACTTGATTCTATATAAAAGGTTCATCAAAGGTTCTCTAATGCTCTCCAAATTAAGTCCAAACTCCTTAACTTTATTTTCAACACTTTTACAATCTAGCTCTAAGCTTAAAACTATTCCTCCAGACTTCAATCTTATTACTATTATCTGAATTTCATGCTACATCCATTTACTACTAGCCATTCCCTCTGTGTGCCTTGTACTTTTACAATTCTACACCTTTATTCATGCTATTTATTTTAATGCAAATGCTTCTGTGCCTCTTCTAGCAGTATAAATAATACTCATTCTTTAAAGCCAAGTATACCTAACACTTATGCAGATCATTCCAAGTTATCTCTCTCCCCTTTAGAACAAAGACTCTACTGCACTTTAAAGTTCTCCTTACTTTTTATAGTTTTATACATTCACCCCTTATCCCCCACCCAATAAACTATACATTCTCCAAAGGGTGGTTCCAAGACTTATTCATCACTCTCAGCTTCATAGGACCTGCTATATATTATGTACCTGGCAGATGTATAATAAATAGCCAAGAATGAATATTCCACTCTGACAAGAATAATCACAAAATTATTGTTCTACAACTCTAAGTACCCTATGTCTATTCACAGAAATTGACCACTTTTTTATTTCAGACCTATTCCAGTTGAAAGAGAAGTATTACAGATCTTTAAAATCATATAGTTCAGTAAAAAATATATATATATAACTGAGCTTGACAACAGTAAGGTAAAAATCAAACCAAAATCCTATTTTTGGAAAAAACCTTTTTTTAGTCTTATAAAAATTTTCAGTAAAGGCAACATCAAATATAATCTTAATCCATTTCCTTTAATTTAGTAAATATTTTAAAATTTATACTAATACACTTATAAAATAAATCAAAATTTTCTCTCCCTTTGAGCTAATGATCCCTATGAGCTATAATACAGATGAGACCTACTGTTCACATAAGTCATTTTCAACATATACATAACTTATTCAATGAATATTTACAAGTACCTACCATGGGCCAGGTACTAGTCAATGCCTGGCAGAGACAAAACCCCAAACTATACATATTCTAGTAAGACACAGAAAATTTTAAAAAGTAAAGTACACAGTACGTCAGAGGCACATATTGCATGGAGCCTTGGGTATGGTGCATAAACAATGAATCTTGGAACACTGAAAAAATAAAAGTTAAATTAAAAAAAAGAGAAATAAAAAATATGATCTGATAAAAATGTAGAATAAAAAAGAGATAGGAAGTGCTGGGGTAAAGCACAGGGGAAAGATACAATGTAAAATCAAGTGGTTAAAGATAGGCTCACTCTGATAAGAGCAGCAGCCCAAAGTAGATAAAGAAATAATACAGAAATCTGCGGAACAATACCAGTCAAAGTGATTAATATGTACAAAGGTCCTGAAATATAACATCAACCCTTTTCCCACCTTTTCCACTAACTCAAAGCACCAAAACAAGTACTGGCTAATCTTATCTCTACATATCAGCTTGGTACAGCAAAGACACTGACATTTCAAGTAGCAATGGCAACATGAACAAAATAAAGAACAGAGTCCAAAGAATTCAGAAGAATATTTTAAAAACAGTGCTCAATGGATTCTGAGTTAAGCATGTGTTACAATCAAAGTTAAAAACCAACGTCTTTAGAAATAGTCATCAATAGATTCCACACCGTAGGCACGATGTACCCTTCTCTTTATTTGAGAAAGGACAGTAGGAATTATTAAGCTACCTAATATTTTCAAGAATTTCAGTAGTTTGAAAAATGTACTTCAAAACTAAAAAAACAGTCATTTTACTAGATATCTTAGGTATCTTTTTAATATTCAAATATTGTTGGAGGCCTTATTTTGTTCTCATTACACAGTATAAATGTATAAAGATATCTTGACACCATTTATCGCCAGTGAAACAAATTTAGCAAGAGAAAATAGGCTAATCATACCTCTAGTCTAAGGATATAATGGATACAACTCCCTAACGTCTAGTACATCTAGTAACAATCATACAGATTTCTAAATTGGGCTTCCCAACAACAGGTTTTTAAAAAATTAGAACAAACCACAATAACACTTCACACCCATTAAGATGGCCATAATCAAAAACAGACAGGGGCACTTGGGTGGTTCAGTCAGTTAAGCATCTGCCTCTGGTTCAGGTTATGATCCCGGTCCTGGGATTGAGTACCGCATCAGGCTCCCTGCTCAGCAGGGAGTCTGCTTCTCTCTCTCTCCCTTTGCACCTAACCCTGCTCTTGCTATCTCTCTCTCTCAAATAAATAAAATCTTTAAACATACACACACACACACAAACAGATAATAACAAGTGTTGGCAAAGATGTGAAGAACATGGAACCCTGACTTGTGGGAATGTAGCGGAGGTACTTTGTAAAACAATTTGGCAGTTCCTCAAAGGCTCAATATAGAGTTACCATATATAACCAAAAATCCTAATCCTTACATATATACAACACAAGAGAAAAGAAAAGACAAGTCCAGACAAAAACTTGTATATAAATGTTTATAGCAACAATATTCATAATGACTTCAAAGTTAAAATAACCTTAACAGATAAAACTAAGGTAGATGGTACATCTATACAATGGAATATTATTCAGCAATAAAAAATGTACTGACATGTTTGTTAATACATGGATGAATCTTGAAAATATGCTAATGGAAGAAGTCAGTCACAAAGGATTATACATTGTGTCATTTCATTTATATGAAATGTCCTCAATACATAAGTCTGTACAAACAAAAATTACATTAGTGGTTGCTTAGGAATGGGAGGAGTTGGAAGAAAATGGGGATAACCGTTAATAAGTAAAGAGTTTCTTTTTGAAGTGATGACAATGTGCTAAAATTAACTGTGGTGATGGCTGAATAGTTCTGTAAACATAATAAAAACTACTTTCATTGTACAATTTAAAGGCATGAATTAAATGATATATTAACTATATCTCAACAAAGATATGATATATACACAACTTAAGTTATGTAATTTTTCAATAGAAAGAATTTAAGAAGATCAACGAGTTACCTGAGATTTTCTGAATGCTTCTTAAAAATACAAAACCTTTTACTTGGACGGTTACTATGAAAGCTGGAGAGACAAAATAGATTTTATTAATTTTATTATACAGTAAGTCTTACTAACTTATAGCTTTATTACCAAGTATGTATTTAAAGTTTCTAGTTTTGCATAAAACATCATGATATAAATAATGCTTGCCATCCCTGTTTAATTCAATGTTTTACCTTAAATTCTACTTTATCCTTTCATTTTCTAATGACACATATTTCTCTAAGTATATTCTTATAAGATCAGTACCTCACCATTACACAATAAAAGGAAATACTTTAAAAAAACTTTAAAAAGCAAAGTACCTCAAACAATTTTTTTTGATCCATTAAGAAAGAGTTTTAGACACTTTTAAACTTTTGCAAATAATATGAATCATTATCAGTCATTGTTTTTTTATCATTTTCCATTCTTAACAGGCCTATATTGGGGGAGGGGGAGTAAATGATCTTTGAAGTAAATAGTACTTCAGCTAATTACCACCTTTTCCCTTTTGTAAAATCAAACATTTAGAGAGTTCTTTCCAATTACTAGTAAAGGTTCTATAAAAAACAAACAAAAGCAGAACTCTTGAGCTAAAATAATGCTTCCCCTAAACACAAAACAGAGAACCTCTAACCAAACTTTGTAGCCAATGATAATATCTTTCATATACCTTTTTAAATCTGGTAAAGAAAGCTTTCCTGCATTAGAAACCCAGGATTAGCTTTATTTAGCACAGTATTACTCAAAGTGGAGTCACAGACTAAAACATCAGCATCACCTAGGAGCTTATTTAGAAATGCAAAGTCTTGTGCCCCCCACAAATCTAACTGAATTAATCCCTGGCAGTGGGGCCCACCAGAATCTGTTTTAACAAGTTCCTCCAGGGGCGCCTGGGTGGCTCAGTTGGTTAAGCGACTGCCTTCGGCTCAGGTCATGATCCTGGAGAACCGGGATTGAGCCCCACATCGGGTTCCCTGCTCCGCGGAAAGCCTGCTTCTCCCTCTCTCACTCCCCCTGCTTATGTTCCCTCTCTAGCTGTGTTTCTTTCTGTCAAATAAATAAATAAAATCTTAAAAAAAAAACAAAAAACAAAAAACAAGTTCCTCCAGTAATTCTTACTGCAAGCTAAAGATTGAGAAGCAGTAGCCCTAGTTTTCACTGACATATTCAAAGTAGCCAACACACCAGGTCAATAGTCACTCTCAGACACAAAGTAACCATCACCAGTACAGCATGTATGCATGAGAAAAAAATACTGTGACTAGCTAAAATCCCCAGATAGTGTCCTCAGAAGACTTTAACAGTCATTTCTTCAATTTGGGGATAACTACTATTAAAGAATTTATAAATATAAGACAACATCACAAAAATAATCAATAGGCTTTTTAGAGATCATCAGGGGTTAGGAAACACTGAAATTATATGCAAAAATTTGTGCACATAACTGTTTCTTCAGAAGAATAAATTCGAGATTTTACCTGATACCCAAAGAATGTGAACCAAAATAAGTTATTTTTTAAACAAGATTGAAAATTCAAAAGGTATTTTTTTCTTTTTCCTCAGACTATTTTGGTTTATTCAGTAAAAGGAGAGAAATTACATTTTAGGGTCTTCGATGGCTTCTGTTCTGTCTACAACTAATAACTTACTAAAATATTGGTAATTTTAAAATTCTAGTTGTCTAAACACAGTTTTAGCTTCCAATCTATTTAAAAAAATTACAATGCCCTTTATTTATATTCGCTACACAAATTCCATCCTTTTATTATTATTCTTGTATTATAGGATGGAAAAGTGGCTCTGTAGCTCACAAATAAGAAGGAAATAATTAGATCTGCATAAAGTTAATAACAGTAAGGAAATAAATCTAAATAAAGAGAAAAAAGGTTATGCTTTTAAAAACAAACAATAAAACATATTAAAATCTAAGTTTTAAAAATTCACCACCTGATTATGACTGTATATAATTATCAAAACTCAGTAAACTATTCTCTAAACATAAGTTAATTTCATTGTGTATAAATTACACCTCAATAAGACCAGAGGGGAAAAAACTCTGTTTGACCATATTTTTTTAATAATCTTAATTCAGTATAATTAACAACTTTGGTTCTGATGAAATACAAAAGGAACATCAACAATATTGATGGTATGCCTCCTATTTAAGACATTACACTAAGGCTGAAGATATAAAGAGGGCAAGCTGTTAAGGTCCAGGGGTGAGTGGTGGGGAGAGGAAAAGTCAACAGCAGCTACACAGAATAAATGCCTAATAAATGCTTTTAAAATGAATACATATTCAGAAATAATCATAAGATAAATGTTAATGATGACACATACAAAGGTTTGTGGCTGTACAAAGGAAAACTGCAAGTAAATGGAATAGAAGCCAACTAACAATCAGGAATTCATTTCAGTTAAGAAGGTCACTCTACAGCTTTGATCCAGGCAAAGCAAAGAGCAATATACAGATGGATTTTCAAGTAAATAAGCCTTAGAGGGGCTAGAGAAAGTGGCTAGAAATTGAATATTGAAAGCTCTTATGCTCTCCAGAATATATGAACTTCATGACTATTAATGTTAGGAAGGCAAAGGATTTTAGGCCAAAATGACCTGAGTGGACATGCCTACTATACTAATAGAAGAAAGGAAGAACTGGGGAGGGAGGGGAGGGAGGCAGATTACAGACAGGACAGGACATCAGTTATGATGCTATCACAATAATCCAATAGTTCTTCTAATGACTATTCTTTAATGCCAATAAATCTATACAAAATATGTAATGAACTCAAGTATATCTTTAAAATCAATTCAGTGCTGTCTTATCCACTGTATAAGAACAAATTGTTATACCAGCTTTCTTTTTCCTTGGAAAAATTTAAAAACATCCTTCAAAGCCTATGTGAAATGTCATTTAAAGAATACTTCCCCTTATTTCCTATTTAAAGAACTCATTCTTACCTTCTCTGTGCTCTCATAGTCATTTGTTTACCACCTTAAGCTAGGTAAATATGACCTCTCTTACTAAATTGGGAAAATTAGAGGCAAGAACTTTATCTACAATATGTAATAATGACAACTTAGAAATGATAGCAGCTGTAATTGCTTGAATATCTCCTAAGTAAAAATCATTTTATTAAGCACTTAAGTACATTTTCTGTAATTATCACAATGACTTTCTTTTTCAGAAAAGGAAACTGGGAGTCATGTTAATTAACTTGCCCAAAGTCACACAGGTAATAAATAAGTGGTAAAGCTTGGATTCAAATCCAGATCTGTCTGATTCTTCACCACTAGCTTGCCATACTTCTTAGCAAATAGTAAGCACTGCTAGAAAAAGAGATATTAAATACTTATGGCTGTTAACTTAATTCTATTACATGCAGAGAAAAATCTTTCTTATACATTGTGTTGAGGAATAATGACAATATTATATCGTACTTTGCTTCTGTTTTTTTCAGGTGACTTCTATTGCTACCTGAAGGCTGTAAGCAAATAAGGTACAATAATTTAAACAACCAAACCCAAATAATGCTAGTTTAAAAAAAAATCACTTAAAATTACATGTTTAATAATGCTCCTCTTCAAACGTCTTATTCCAAAAAGGCTCCAAATGAATCAAGAGTTTTTAATATCCTCTTTTGAGATTTTATTTAGAGCCTTTATAATTACAACAAATAATGACTTGCTATTTGTAATGTGCTGAGTGACATGGCAAATACAAACAGCCCCTTCTTCTCAAGGAAATAATACAGACAGAAATATAATAAAAGGCAAACTAAATGAATGGTACAGAGCTCAAAATGAGGAATGATCCCTATGAGTGGCTGTGGTGATCAGACACTCAAAAAAAAGAAGATAAATGGAAAGGAATAAGGACATTCTATAAACTTAACAAAGAATAAGAAAACACACTGTCAAAAATGAGTTATGCAATAGACTTTATTCTGGGGAAGAGTATTAGATAGGGGGAAAAAACAAAACCAAACCATCAAACAAATAAAAAAAACCAGAGGGGAAAAAAACCAATCGAGAGTAAAGAAGTTGGTATAGGACAGAGATTAAAGGTACCCATCCTCTGGAGAAAATGAAGCTTCTATACATACAAAACCCAACCTATAATATGAATCCACACTGGGCAGAGATAATGGTAGCCACTCAATGGGAGATACCTAAGACAGTGAAGGAGGCAAGTGTACCAGTAGATGAAAAGGAAAAGAGACCTGCCAAATCTTAAGAGTGGCAATGGAAGTTTTCAGTTCCTAAGAGGCTAAAAATGCATAGGAGCTCAGTGTGTGAAGACAATGAAGTGCAGGGTTGGGGCGCACTGGGAATTGGAAAAAGGTATGGATGGGAGATGGGCTAATTGGCAATGTTTTGGAATAGAATAAATTTGCAGATTCTACAGGACAGGTGGGAAGCCTATGATAAATGGGAGAGGGAAAGGTGAAACAACCCTTGGTTTAAACAGGACAGAAAATATTTTCCAATTTGACCCACTACATATAAGGGCAGAATTAAAGCCCTATTTGTTGTGCCCAGATTTAGAGATCCCCAAAGACCACCAGGGAGCCGAGTCCGATGCAAAAGCAAAGAGCCTTTATTTGAGCTAGCTTGGGCTCAGTATCCCACACACACCCACGCAGCAGCAAGATGCAGAGAAAAAGCATGTTTTTCAGAAGCACAATAGTTTCATAGGGGGCGGGTGACAATAGGTGGGGTGATGTCTGTGGCTTATACTGAGTGGCCAAGTGTCAATTGCATAAGGCGGGCTAGGCCAGGATTGGGCACTATTCACATGCAGTTCCTCTGGGGAGGGGTCAAGCTGGAGATTTACACAAGACCGAGTGCACAGCACTCAAGATGGAGTCAGTTTTTATTCTGCCCTTTCATATTCAGGCAACCATGTATATGTCACAGAAAGAAGAAACACTCCACACAGCAGTATATTGGGGGAAAGGATGCCTGGGGCTTGGTTTAGAGGAAATGGAATACAGGAGTAGACCACTGCGACAGTTGGGAAAAAGCAGCAGAAGGCAAAAAGGGGAGTCTTAGAACGCCATGATGCACAGTGGCTGATTAAGAGAACTTCATGAGCTTAAGAAATTTGGGATAGTAAACTATTTCCAACTAGTGTTCCACATTCACAGAAATGATGCCCTGAAAGAGTATTTGGGTGGTCACTATGCATATTCTGGATAGATGATGATGTTTGGTTCATCTGTGTTCTTTTTAGAAGTTAAGAACTAGAGGAGACAAGGGACAGGGTTAACTTTGGAGAAGTGGAACATATTTGATTTCTGAGATCAATGTCTAGAATAAAAGTAACAAGAAAAACATTTGACATTTTAAAGATTATTTAAAAGGATGACTTCCAACTGAGTACTTACTAGTAGGCCAGGTTAACAGCTAAGAGTCAAAAATAAAATCTCCAGACTACTGAAGAATTTAAATAAACAGTGTAGATAAAACAGTACATCAAAAACTAATGATGTACTATATGTTGGCTAACTGAATATAATAAAAATAATAATAAACTAAAAGAGAAGCATTAAAAAATAAAGTATTTTAAAATAAAAAGATAGGACCCAGTCAAACTTAAAGACCACAAAGTCAGAGGTGATTGAATCAAACACCAGTTACGTTGTCTAGACCTGAGCATAAACTTCAAAAGAGGAAGATGTTCCAGTCTCACGTTGGGTTTTATGCCAAGTGATCATGACTAAAAATGTAAAGGATTCTAGAACAAAAACAAAGCAGCAATCAAAAAACAGATTATGCCAAGGGTAAGGTTGACTATAAAGTTAAATAGGTGCTACTGGACTGGAAAAAGGAGTCAAAGTCCTAAAAACTCAAAAGGAGTTACCCCCAGAGGGTAATGGGAATTGGAAAGAAATGAAGAGTGGGTATGATGAGATTAAAATGGTACTGTGCTTTAAGAAAGGGAGTACAGTGATGGCTACTAAGGAGGGCACATACTACATGGAGCACTGGGTGTTATACACAATGAATCATAGGACAGACACTACATCGAAAACTAATGATGTATTGTACAGTGGTTAACATAACACAATAAAAAATTATTAAAACAAGAAAAAGAAAGGGGGTACAATAACTTAACAGTTGTTGTGAAGCACTGAAGAAGTCCAGGTACCTAAGGTCAGGCTAATAAGGGGAATTCACATATGAGAGAGGTGATAGGCCGTCAAAGAAGGTGGGCAAATCCTTGAAAACAGTAGTTAATAAGTGGCCAGAAAGTAACATAGAGATCATTTTCTGGCCTGTAAGAGAATGTTTTATACTTCAATTTCTTTTTTTTTTTTAAGATTATTTATTTATTTATTTATTTGACAGAGAGAAACACAGCTAGAGAGGGAACACAAGCAGGGGGAGTGAGAGAGGGAGAAGCAGGCTTCCCACTGAGCAGGGAGCCTGATATGGGGCTTGATCCTGAGACTCTGGGATCATGACCAGAGCTGAAGGCAGACGCTTAACGACTGAGCCACCTAGGTGCCCCTATACTTCAATTTCTAACTTAAAAAAAAAAAAAGGAACAGTCTCACTTTGAATAATCAATCTAATTGCTCTATATCTAAACAATTTTTGACTATTTTTTAAATAATAAAAAATCCATCCTAAGGCATGTCTCTATTAATGAGATACAAATGAAAGCAATGTAGGCTGTGAAGGCTTTCTCTGCATAGAGCAAGTATTAGGTACTCAAATAACCTAAGTTGAATGAATTAATAAAAGAGAATTCCAACAGTGGCCTAATGACTGGAATAGTCTCTCATTCTATTAAATGAACGCAAGGATAGATGGTTTGATGGACAGATGGACAGACAGAGACAATGGATTATAGAGAAAGAGAAAAACAGATCCAATAAAGTGCCTAACATCACTAAAAACCTAGAGTCTCTCAAAGTAACTGCTTTGAAAAGAATAATATTCATGAGATCACATGTTTGATAAATATATTTAAAACATTTGAATGTCTCTATTTGAAAGTGACCATTTAAAAAATTCTACAGGAAAAGAAAAATACCTATGAAGAAACCATTTCCCTAACAAACCTATCCTAATTTCTTAGTTTAACTATTCTCAAATTTTACGATGCTGGGAAAATAGTACCAGGCATTATCCTAAAAAGTTCCTTGTT
>PITA01018837.1:0-39280 GCA_004023965.1 Spilogale gracilis | reverse complement strand
GGGGGTGGGGGCAAGGAGGAGCGTACATTCTAGTGCAGTCTAAAGTAGTTGTCCACATCTTCTAAAGTACTGTAATCCCTCCCAGCCGGGTCCTAATAAGCCTTCCACGGAGTAGTTCCTGAGGAGCAGGAGGCACGTGGGTGAGGCCCCTGTCCTCTCCCGTCCACTCTGGAGGACGGCCCATGTCATCCCCGAGAGGACAGTGCAGGGATGCGGGAGGAGGAGATGCCAGACGGAAGGCTCAAGAACAGCGGTGCCTGAGAGGTGCTAGGAGGGGCCTCCAGCCCCCTCTGTTGGGGCAGAACCCTGAGCTAAATCATGAGCTGATTGGAGCTGGAGGTTTTCTGAAAACTTGCCACTATTGTAATCCTAGCTTGCTCAGATGTCTTCCGCTGTGGCTCCTTCCTTCCCCTCGGCATTCTCACCACATCCTCTCCGTGTCTGCACTTTTTTCTCTTAATAACTTTGTGGGCAAGTGATTGTGCTTCCGGCTGAAAGAGGCAGGGTGTGTGGTGTTCAGGGAGGGGACTCTAACTGCGTAGAGCACGAGAGCATGCTACCTGGACACGAGCCAGGGATGGGAGCATGATTCCCAGACAGGCTGGGGCCTGCTCGTCTTCCTGGAAAGAGGACCAGGCTGAGGGAGTGAGACCCTCAGCTACAGTGCGTACTTGACCTTTGTGGATTGGGGACACCCTGTCTTGGGGGTGCCCCCCCCTTTTTTTTAAAGATTTTATTTATTTATTTGACAGAAACACAGCTAGAGAGGGAACCCAAGCAGAGGGACTGAGAGAGGGAGAAGAGGCTTCCTGCTGAGCGGGAAGCCTGATGTGGGGCTCGATCCCTGCTCTCCAGGATCATAACCTGAGCCGAGAGCAGTTGTCCAACCAACTGAGCCACCCAGGCGCCCCAAGGGGGGTGCCCTTTTAATTTAGAGAGCATCTTACCACTTCAGACTTGAGTCTTTCCCCATGAGGGTGGCACTCCGTCCTTCCCCCAGAGACTTGTGAGGAGGCACTGGGTGAGGGCAGAGCGTTGGATCCTAGGTAAGAGCCAAGGAAAGGGCTCAGAGAGGAGCCCTTCTGCGAGCAGATTCCCACACGTGTCTGCTTGGGAACAGGGATGCCTGGGGCCTCCTCTCTGCCTTGCCTTTCAAAGGTCTTCTCCCGGCGTCTGCTTGGTGAACACATCCCTTCGGTTGAATCACACCTCCCCCCTCCACCCCCTCTAGAGGCTTCTACTGCTCTCTGATTCTAATGGGAGTGGGGCCTCGAGGAGGAGCAGTGGCAGAGCCAGAAAAGCTCCCCAGAACTGCCTCATAGCTCTGCACAGACAAGCAGGAGTTTGAGGTGAGGGAGAGGGGCTGGACAGAGAGGCGAGGAACACCTGCCTGCGGTGGGAAGGGTTTTCCAGCACTGGGGCCTGTCCAGGGAAGAGAGACGACTGTCCATCGCGGCTTTATGCTGGACTTCTTGAACGGCCCCTAAACTTTGTCTTTGTCACCCCAGGAAACTGGGAAAACCATCTTGGACTGCCTCCTTGTGTTCCAGGTCGGGAAATTCAGGAGTGGAGAAGTGAAATGGCTCATACAAGGTCAGGGTACCTGTGGGCGTCAGGTCAGGGCCCAGCCCTAACGTCTGAGGCAGGGATCTCGTGGGCTCGTTCTCGGGGCTCAGAAGGCAAGGAGGTGTTGCACAGCCAGCCAGCTGCCCCTCCGGTCAGGGATCAAGATCAGGTGGTCAGAAGCAAGTCTTGTCACTCTTCAGGAAGGCCTGTGGGAGAGAAGTGAATTTCCCATGACACCAGGGGTGGGTAAGGCCCACCTGTCTCAGCACAGTTGGCCCAGGTAAAGATCAGAGCCCTGTTCCTCTCCCAAGACCAGCGCGCTTTTGTCTCGGTCCCTCAGAACTCAGTGACGCGCAGCGCCCCCATCAACAGTGACAGCCAGGGCCGCTGTGGCACGCGCTTCCTCACCACCTACGATCGGCGCTTTGTCATCAAGACTGTGTCAAGTGAGGATGTGGCCGAGATGCACAACATCTTAAAGAAATACCACCAGGTATGGTGAGTCCCGAGCCTGGGTGGGAGAGGGCGGGTGGCAGGAGAGAGGACAGAGCCTCTGGGCGGCTTCCTGGGGGCGGGGGGGAACCAGTCCCCTCATTTTGGCCCCCGCTTCCTGAGAACTGAGGCCGGAACCTGGTGCGGAGCTGAAATGCCTGCTTGCAAAAAGGGAAAAAGGAGGAGTGAAAGTGTGTTACCCACTCCCTCAGTCCTTGTTTCTTGTCAGAGTCGGAAGTACCCCCACCCGCAGCCCGTGGCACCTGCCACATTTCTTCTGAAAGGTCCCATGGGCTGGGCAGTTCCTTTCCCTGGCCTCCTCTCTGTGCGCCAGACCTGGTGCCTGGGCCTTCGGTGAACGCTGCCTTCTCCTGGGGCACCAGGAGGTGGTGAAAGAGACTTCTGGTCTTGGGGGCTACAGCAAAACCCCTGGGGTGCCTCATGGCTGAGCACTCCTGGCAAGGGGGGAGCCGCTCCTCTCTCCCATACAGCCTGCTCACAGGCTTGCGTCAGTGATTGTCCAGTTTCAGTGGCGGCCCAGGAACACCCGACCAGAAGGGCTCTGCAGGGCCCACCCAGCCCCTTGCTCACCAGGCCAGCTGGGCGCGGGGCTGCCCGTGACCTCTTTAAGGCCAGGGCACCCCTGCGACTTCACAGGACCCATCTGAAAAGGACTGGCCTCGAGGTTCAAATCCCTGGGAGCATTTGAGCCTGGGGAGAGCCCCAGCCGCCCCGGCGACTTCCATTCGTTCCTTATCCACCTGTCCTTCCTCCCTTTGCTCTAGTTCATAGTGGAGTGTCATGGCAACACCCTCTTGCCACAGTTCCTGGGCATGTACCGCTTGACCGTGGACGGCGTGGAGACCTACATGGTGGTCACCAGGAATGTGTTCAGCCACCGCCTCACTGTGCACCGCAAGTATGACCTCAAGGTAACGGGCTGTGCTCTCCCAGCGCTTGGGTGGCCCTCCCTCAGGCTCCCACACAATGGGAAAGCCTCGGAATGTAGGTTTCGGCACAGTCTGGGGACTCTGGACTTGATGTCCCTAATTCCTCTGGGACAGAGGCTGTTGGAAGTCCAGGTGACAGGGACAAGAGGTTATTTAATGTGCCATATTTAGGTCACCATCGATGTTCTTCAGTACATGTTGGGGGTGTGTACGCTCTCAGGGCAGCCGCCGGGGGACAGGCCCTACAGACTGACCACCACATACATTTCTAGACACGGAAAGAGACACACTTGTGCCTGGGAGCCACAGTGCTCCAGTGTTTGGGAAGCCGGCTTCCTGACTTGTCACCGCACAGCCCTGTCTCTCTCCCTGCTGCAGCCGCAGTGCTGTCCTTTCCGTCCCTGCTCGGTCGGTGCGCCTCTGCGGCACCCTCTGCCAGCCGCCTGGTCTCTTTCCTTCCTGCTCTTTTGCCCATCTCTACCTTCCACCACCTGATTACTTCCTGTTTGGCTCAGATGTTACTTCCTGCGGGAAGTCAGCCTGGACTGCTGCCCCTCCCCAGCCCAGACTTGCCCCCATGCCACCTGCTCTCAGCGTGTCCTCCTCGCATGTACCAGCAGTGTGATTAACGGATTAGTTAGTCATGGAACTACTTGTTAATGCCGGTCTCCCTGTTGGAAGGGAAGTCCATGAAGGGCAGGGACTAGGTCTTGGTACAGTCCTGTTTGTTGAGCGTGAGCCTCGTGTCTAATCAGAGCTCTGTCAGTGGTCTGTGACAGAGGATGTGAACAAGTTGCTGCCTCCTGGCCCCTCTAGGATTCTAACCAGCCTCCTTCAGTTCACCTGCTGCCTCTCCCCAAAGACGGGTGCATGTTTTCTCGCTCGGCGGACTTTGCCTCAACTGGACCTCTCCTGACGGCTCTTATCCTTGCAGGGCTCTACTGTCGCCAGAGAAGCCAGTGACAAGGAGAAGGTATGCTGGGACCTGTACTGATCAAGTGTGGCCTGGGTCGCTTGGAATCAGAAACACCTTCTGTTGGTCTTCCTGGCCCTTCCTCTACTGCAGCCCCTAGCCTGGTTCCCACACACGCCCTCGGTTGGGGCTGTGTCGCTGAGCAGCTGCCTGGCCTCGGCCTTGTGCTCCCGCCTTGCTGCTCATCCACAGTCCTGCAGGGCTGACGCTTTCTGTCCCATCAGCCAGCCTTCCTTGGGGCGTGGCTGCCTGGGCCCCGAGGTAGTCCAAGCTCAGCAGGAAGACCCGACGTGGTCTGCCCCCCTGTCTGACTCTGCCACCTAGTTGCTATCCCTGCCTGCCCGAGGCCTGGAACTGCAGCCTCCGGTGCTGAACCATTGACTGGACAGGCCGGCCATCTGTGCTCTGAGGACCCTTCCTCTTTTTGTACTGTTACCTCGTGGGGTGAGTGTTTAGGCCACCTGGCCTCACACTGCTCTTCCTTTCCCAGGCCAAGGACTTGCCAACGTTTAAAGACAATGACTTCCTCAATGAAGGGCAGAAGCTGCATGTGGGAGAGGAGAGTAAAAAGAACTTCCTGGAAAAACTGAAACGAGATGTAGAGGTACTTACCCTCATTTTCACCTTGGTTGAGGAGGGCCCCCCTCTTGTCCTCAGAGCAGGAGCCTCTGTCACCTTAAGAAAAACTGAATTTATGGGGCACCTGGCTGGCTCAGTCAGCGGAGCATGCCACTCTTGATCTCAGGGTTGTGAGTTCAAGCCCCGCGCTGGGTGTAGAGAAGACTTAAAAATGAGATCTTTAAAGAAAAGAAAAATTGCACTGACTACTTTCCACACTCCTGGAGAGGAAGGCTGGGGATTTGAACAGTGTGGGTGCAAATGAGGGTTCCATCACGGGCGACACGTTATTGCCGGTAGCATCTCTGTAGCTCAAGTTGGAACGCTTTCTTTGATCTCTTCACTGATCTGTTCCAGTGCCTTTTTCAAACACCCCTGAACTTCTTTCTGGAGGAGTCCCCTTCGTTGGGGGGTGGGGGTAGTTGGCTATCAGAGCAATGGGAAGTCAGCTGTAAGCTCCACCAACCAGGCCCTTTTCTGGCTCCAGTTCTTCACTTACCCAGCAGCCTTCAGGTGGAGTGGGACTTGCCGTCAAGAAGTTCTTCTGGGGAGGACAGGTATTAGCTAGTGAATGTGTGGACCACTTGATAACTCACTGTCTCCTGTTTCAGTAAGTTGGGAGCCTGTTCATTAAGACCAAACCCTACAAACTTTCAGAAGTGTTTTCTTATTTTTTTTTATTGGGGTCAAATATGCATAACATAAAATTTAGCGTTGTGACCGTTTGTGAGTGCACGGCTCAATGGTATGGAGTATGTTCCCCCTGCTGTGCGGTCACCACCACCATCCCTCTCCAGAACCTTTCATCTTCCCAGACCGAACCTCTGTCCCCATTACACACCGATTCCCCACTTCTGCTTCTCCCTAAGCCCCCGGCAAGCACCGTGCTGCTTTCCATCTCTCTGAACCAGACTGTTCTAAGTACTTCATATGTAAGTGGAATGACTCAGTATTTGTCTTTTGTGTCGGGCTTTTTCACTTACCATAATGTCTTCAGGGTTCATGGTGTTGCAGCAGCTGTCAGAACAGCCTTCCCTTTTCAGGCTGAACCAATACTCCACTGTATGTTTACCCGCTCATCCATCAAAGGGCGGCTGGTATAATAGTTAGATTTTCCAGGGAAACAGAACCAGTAGATGGTGCCGATGGATGGATGGATAAATAGACAGGCAGCCAGGTGTTTGGTATAAGGAATTGGCCCCCACAGTTACGGAGGCTGACAGTTGGCGGACTAGAGAGACCGGGGGAACAGATGGTAAAGTTTCAGTCTGGAGGCCGGTGGGCTCAAGACCTCGGAAGGGCCGATGTTTATTACATATCCGAAGGCAGGAGAAAACTGATGTTCCAGCTCTGGGGGACTCAGGCAGGAGGAGTCCCTTTTACTCACAGGAGGGCCACCCTTTTTGTTCTGCTCAAGCCTTTAGCTGATTGGACGAGGCCCACCCACACTAGGGAGAGCAATCTGCTTTACTCAGTTTGCCAAGTCACATGTTACTCTCATCTACAGATGCCTTCACAGATGCACCCAGAATAATATCTGACCAAATGTCTGGGCACCAGAATTTAACTTGGTCGCACTTGGACCGATTCCCTGGGGGTAATACTGCGTGGGTGTGGGTTTTATGATGGCTTTCTTTCCTAGGATGCTTTTTCTTTGTCACCACCTGGCTCTGTGCCTTTCTTCTGCATCTCAGCTTGTCCGGAGTCTCTCCCTCCCCGTCCTCCCTCTCTCCCTCCTCTCCAGAGAGGAAGTTAAGGCAGTTTACACATTTCATTTGCTTTCCCTTGCCTGTTGCCTTCTAAATGTTCTCAGGTGGATAGGAGTGGGTGTGGGTCATGGCCTCTCTCTCTTCTGGGACCTCGGTCCCCTCAGACCTTGAGAGGGGCTCATCGGAAGGTGCTTGGCATGGTGCCCCCCACCTTTCTCTCGAGTGGAGAGGCTACTGACCTTCTCTCATCAGGGCTGCTGGTGCTTTTAGAAGCCCAGGAGCCTGTGCATGGGGCCTCACTGGTCACCCGGGCCATCCCACTGTTTACCGGTGACCATGGCAGAGTGCCTGGCACATGCCACATGACGGCTGCCGGCCGCGGCACTGAGGATTGGCACCAGCGACCGCGGCATTGGTATTGGCTGAGCTGGATTTCCGGCCGGCTGGCTCCATCTGTATCAGCCCCATATTTTCATTCTTCATGTCACGGAGTCCTAGCCCCGGGAGTCCTAACCTTGGAGTCCTAGCCCCAGAGTCCTAGCCCGGGAGTCCTAGCCCCGGAGTCCTAGCCCCGGGAGTCCTAGCCCGGGAGAACTAGCCCCGGAGTCCTAGCCCGGGAGTCCTAGCTGCGGGAGTCCTAGCCCCAGAGTCCTAGCCCCAGAGTCCTAGCCCAGGAGAGCCACTGAGACGCCATCCCGCCCACGACCCTTGTGCAGGTGTGAGCCCTGCAGCCCTCCTCCTCCTGAGCCATGGCCACTTCGGACCTTTGGGGAAGAGGTTCAAGTGTCATTTGGCTCTTTCTTCAGGGCTGTTTCCTTCCCTTTTTCTTTACTTTTTCTTTTCTTTTGAAAAGATTTTATTTATTTATTTGACGGAGAGGGATACAAGCAGGGGGGGTGAGAGAGGGAGAAGTAAGCCCCCCCAACCCCCTGTCGAGCAGGGAGCCCGCTGTGGGGCCTGATCCCAGGACTCTGGGATCATGACCTGAGCCAAAGACAGACACTTAACAACTGAGCTACCCAAGCACCTGTCCCTTTCCTTTTTCTTTTTCTCCCTGTTCTTACCCTGACTGGTAAAGGAAGCTGAGTCACGTGGTGTTTCAGACTGTGCTTGTGGTGTTTCAGACTGTGCTTGTGGCCCTTGGTTAAAAGTATCCGTCACCCCCTGACCTAGTGTGCACACGACCGAACCGCTGTCCACCTGCTTCATATGATGACCTTCATATGATTACATTTTCTATTCTCTTTCATAGTACTTCATCATAAAAAAAAAAAAAAAAAAAAAAAAAAAAATCCTGGCCCCAGCATCCTAGACCAGATCTCAGGCCCCTGATGGGTGAGATTTTCAGTCTGACGGCCACAGGCCCCTATGCACTGCAGCCTCCTCCTTGCTCAGACTCACTGCAGCCTCCCTCCATCCCTCAGCTTTCCTTCAGCCTTTCCTCCCACGGCTTCTCCCTGCCTGACGGCTCCTCATCCGATGGGCTGGTTCACCTCCTCTCCCCAGGGAGGCCCCCCTCCCTGCTGCCCTGGGCTCCCGCAGCTCCTTGCCCTCGGGAGAGGCTCTCCACCCCGCCAGACACCGAGCGCACTCAGGACAGAGACTCTGATGGCTTATTCTTGACTGCGTTTCAGAATTGGAGAATGGGCTTGAGGGGAGTGCCTCATCTCCCCTTTCCAGGCGCCCCGGAGATGCCCAGTGTAACCTCTCCTACCATTTCTCCTTCCCCACCTTCCCTAGTTCCTGGCCCAGCTGAAAATCATGGACTACAGCCTGCTGGTGGGCATCCACGACGTGGACCGGGCAGAGCAGGAGGAGATGGAGGTGGAGGAGCGGGCCGAGGACGAGGAGTGTGAGAACGACGGGCTGGGAGGCAACCTGCTCTGCTCTTACGGCACGCCTCCCGACAGCCCGGGCAACCTCCTCAGCTTCCCCCGCTTCTTCGGCCCGGGGGAGTTTGACCCCTCTGTTGATGTCTATGCCATGAAAAGCCATGAAAGTAAGTAGGAGCCCACGTCTTCCCTGCCCATCCCTGGCCCCTGTGTGACCCCCGCAGGCCCATTGTCTAGCTGCCCCTCGGGGTGTCTGGACCCCCACCTCATTCACTACAGACTGGGCCTTTTCCTGCCTACGGGCTCTCCTCCTGAACCACAGCCAGTCACTGTGATTTTTGGGGCCCCAGGGTCCTTCTCTGTCAGGCTTTCCTTCCCCACTCTGCTTGTCCTGGATGTTTGAGGTTTGGTCTGGCCCCGGTTCATGGTTCTAAACCCTTAGAAAGACTGTTCACAAACAAGAGAAGAGCTCTGAGGCTTCTGAGAAGGGCTGCATCAGGTCCAGCATGCTCGGAATGGGTCTGGGTGTCTAGCGCTGGCTGCTTTCTGCTGTACTCCCTCCACTTTTTCCTCCTGCTCCCCTTGCCCGCAGGTGCCCCCAAGAAGGAGGTCTATTTCATGGCCATCATTGATATCCTCACACCGTACGACGCGAAGAAGAAAGCTGCCCACGCTGCCAAGACGGTGAAGCACGGGGTGAGTCCCCCCTGCTGTCCCCGGGCCTCCCGCTCCCGGACACCCCCGGGCACCCCCACTGCTCTCCTTGCCAGCTGGTCCTCCCTGTCCACTTGCCCGCCGGGCTGAGTGTACGGGCTCCTTTCCCCAGGGCCGCTGGGCGTGACCGCAGGTAACAGCTTTGTTTACGAGCCCACGCTGCTCCCTGGAGAATCCTTTTCCCCTTGGACTTGAGGCTTCTGTCTCCTAATGGGGACCTCGCCCAGAGATCCTGGGTCTGTCTACCACCTCTCCACGACCTTGCCTTGACTTCAGTGGGCGCAGGCTCAGGGTTGTGAGTCAGAGGATCGAGGCCTGGGCCACTCGGAGACGGGAACCGCTCCTCCTGGCGGCCTGCCCAGGCAGGGGTTTAGAGTTATTCTCACTCCACGCCAGAGGCTCCTGGATCCCCAGGCCCCTCTCTGCTGGAGCCTCCCAGCAGCCTCCCAGTTAGGGCCAGGAGCTCGACCTGAGTCAGCCTCTGTGTGTTACAGGCGGGGGCCGAGATCTCGACCGTGAACCCTGAGCAGTACTCCAAACGCTTCAACGAGTTCATGTCCAACATCCTGACGTAGTTACCTTCTACCTTCAGCCAGAGCCAGAGAGCCGGATGTGGGGTCGGGGTCTGAAAAGGGAGAGGGTGTGTTGGGGCTGGATGGGAGGGTGGGGAGCAGAGTGGGGAGGGTGGGGAGGAGAGGGGAGGGCTTTGGCGAGGAGCTGGCACCCGGGACGGAAAGAGCAGCTGAGCGGGGAGGGGAGGGGGCTGCGTGGGCCGTACCCACACGGTGCTCCTTGCCTTCGGCTCACCCTGGATTTTCCCCACATCTGACCCAGGTCGAAAAGAGGTTTCCTTTTTGTTTCCTTGTAACCTTTTACAATACCTTGGGGCTAGAGATGACTTTGTGGGTTTCTGTGGGTTTTGTTTCTGCAATCTCATTGCTCCAGGTTTGCTGTTTATAATGATGTATGTCATCACCCTGTCACTCTCCCCATCCCTGCCCTGCTCTGCGTTCCCTTCAGCTAAAGGGGCGCCCCATGGACCCGGCCAAGGGTCCAAGTGCTCCATTGCCAGAGGAGAGGAGGTTAGACACCTCAGCCTTGCTGCATTGGATCTTGTCTGCGTTAACTTTTTAATTTTATGGAATATTGTGCACAACTTTCTCCATGTTTTTGCCTCGGATCCAAGTGAAGTGTTACTGGATTCCTCCATGTAAATGCTGTCCTCCCGAAGGAACGCTCCAGATCAACCTCAGGCATTTGGATGAGAAATCTCCCAGGGGTGTGAGTTCATCCTCATGGGATGGTTGGGGGCGGGGGTCACATTCAGGCTCTCGTACAGCTGGTTCTCACAGAACCCCGTGAACATCGCCCATGCCCGTGGCCCCTGGCCTGACCGTGTCCTGTCTGCCAAGTCTGCCTCCCGCTGGGTCACGAGAAACAAGGAAGCGTCCTTACGGATAGCAGGACCCCCAGATGCTACTGGGTGTCAGAGGAGGCCTCGTGCCTTCACCCGCTTACTTCCTTCTGACCTTGGCCCAGGCCGCCTCCCTCATAGCTGAGCTTTTCTCTGGGGCCTGTCTTCACTCACCTGGGGCTGCTCCCTGCAGGGATCCTCTCTAGGCTCCAGGGCCACCGTGTAGATGATCAGAGGCCCTGTGCCCGCAGTCTGTCCCCTGGATGGTCGTGGCCAGCAGAGAGTGCATGTCCCCAAACCCCACCTTGGAGGGTGGCACCCAGCGTGAGGTTGCTTCAGAGTCACTTGAGGAGGGGACCCAGGAAATACAGTTTGGAGGCTTGATCTGGGGATCGACCTGGCCCTCGCTGTGGGGCCGTTTTTCCTTAGCAGACCTGCCTCCCCCGGGCTTCCTCAGGAGTGTCATCCTGAAGCTCCCTTCAGGCCTCCACCCAGCAGCTGAGCGACCCCGGGTCTCAGGACTGAGCCACGTGTCCTCCTGTGATGCGGCCAGAGCGGTCTGGTCTGGCTAGGAAGGAAACAGCCCTGTGTCAGGGGGAGGCACATCCCTGCCTCTTCTCACCCCCTCACCAGGAACTGGGGGTTTAGGATGAGATATGGTAGAACTTGTAGATAACCCCACAGATGTGAAGGAAGTTTGTGGAAACATTTCAAACGAATGGATTGATTTCCTGTGGCTCCGTCCAAACCCGGCCGAGGTCAGCTTCTGCAGCAGAAACCAGCGCCCTACCCGCAGCTTTCAGGCCAGGGAGGAATGGAGGCCACATTCCTGGACCCCACTGGGCCTGCTGGAACGGTTCTGGAAGAGGCAGACACGTCAGACATCCGCCCTGGCCCCAGGAAGGGACGAGACCACCAAGTTGACTTGGGCAAGAACTTGGAACCAAACGGCTCATGGAGAAAACCAGTCTGACTTAGGAAGGGATTACTTAGGAATCATGTCTGGACTTGATTTCCCCATCTCCTAATCAAGAATGAAAATTTGGATCTGCCCCTCGGGAGAGGGCCAGCATCTTCGGAGCCTGGCGGGCTGTCCTCCCGCCGCCGCCGCCACAGCCTTGCCTCCCGCCGGCTTCCTGCATTTGGCCCGCTGGTCACGTTGCCATCACAGGTGTGAAAAGTGTAACACGATCCAGCGGTCCAGATGAGCTACCAGGTATCTAACTTCATTAACATTGAGTTTTTGTGTTTTTGTGGGTTTCTTTTCTTTTTTTTCTTTTTTGGTATATTGTTTACATTTTGAGAGTAGCATTTCTGTTTCAAATGCTCTTTTTGTTTTTCTGACAGTATTGTTGTTTGGGTCAAAACATTTGAGCTGTGGTTGGGTGGATTTAAATTTTTTTAAAAAAAGGTCATTCTCTGTGCTATCTTCAAAACCTTGGGTTTGGCCCTCTAATTCCTTTGGCATTCAAGTGTTCAAAAGCTGTTTATCTTGGTTTATACCAGTTTTCTTTCTCTTTTTGTAATGATACAGGTATATTTGGTTTGTGGTCTGAATGTGGAGAAAGTGAACTGATCCCCAAGCTTTTGTCTGCCCCCATAACTTTCTTCGAACCCCACCATTCCTTCTCTGGGCTGTAGAAGGCATCCAGGGGCAAGGGACTAGCCTCAGCCTTTCTGTCTGGAGCCTGGAAGAAGAAAAGCTCCATCAGTCTCCCAGCAATTATTGGCAGAATAATTTGGGGTCTCCCAAGAACGAGGGTGTAAGACTAGGCCATGACTGACAGGGTGAAGCCTGCATGGGGAAGCCCGTGTAAGATTCCTCTCTATTGCCTGCCTCGACCACCTAGCCAGTCACAGCTTCTCCCTTCCTGAAGCCTGCGGCTGAGAAACCAGTCTCCCAGGCCTCCCAGCCCAAGCGCGGGTTCTCTGGAAACTCCTGTTAGACCACTAGATGAAGGCCTCTGGCCCTTGTTCCTTTTAGTGAACCACTGAGTCTTTGCCCCCCAGTGCAAGCTCCTTCCCCGTGCCCTGCAGTTTGGGGGTCCCGGGCAGAAGCCAGCAGTTTCAGGAGCAGACTGAGGCGGTGCTCCATCTCTCCTTCTCTAGCTCAGGGCTTACTGGTCTGTGGCGGGTGCCACAAGTTGCCCCTGTGGCTATTCTCAGTGGCACCCCCTAAGTTCCCACCACAGGCAGCTCTTCCCTCCCTCTCCCTCTCTCTTCTTGTTTCTCTTGCCTGTGTGCTTTAGGCCTCAAACAGGTCTCCTGGTCATGCTCAGGGCTGGGGACTACAGACTCCTGCCCTGATGTTCCCTTCTTCAGTCTGCCAGGACCTGCCCTGGGGAGGTGGACCGAAGACCTGGGACTTTTCCCAGCAGCCAGTCCCTCCCCCGACTCCCCCACCCCATTATCTTTTTACCAATTCAGGTTGGGAGAGAAAAAACTTTAGCACTCGCTAGCATCTGAGCTATTCAAGTGTTAAGGGCCAGAAGGGACTGTGTGTTTCAACAGCCCTTACAGCTCTGGTCTTAGAGCTCTGCGGCTCCCCCAAGTCTAGGGACCTCACTTCCTTCTGACAGAAATGGGGGGAGGGTGGACCCAGCCTGAGCACAGGAATCATAGGGAAAACCTATTTGAACAACTGCCCCCAAACCTACCAGCTGTCTGCAGGGGACAGGGACATAGCCCACCTTCCCTCAGAGACATGCCACATACGAACAGTGCCTCCAAAGGGAAGAGGAGACTCAGCTGTCCCCGGCGGGTTGTGCTGAGATCCTTGGGAGGCTGAGGAGGAAATTTCCAGAGGCACCCCTTCCCCTGCTCAGAGCTGTACGGCTCGGTATACCCGAATATCAGGTCAGATCTTTGTCATCAAAAAAATGTGAACGAAGCTTAGATTGACCTCCTGGGGGAGTGGGATACACTAGCACCCGTCATATGTACATGACTTCTCGGTTTCTCACTGCGACCTCCATTTTTTAAAATAGGAATTTTCAACTCCTTGTGCTTGTCTAATGTCTGCTCGGAACGGTTCGAGACCCTGTTACTGTTTTAAAATGCATGCATGTTAAGATGAATCTCCCAACCCAAGGAACAAATAAAACTCAAAAGGCTTTGTGTACACATCTGTCATGTGTGAATCCTTTGGAAATGAGCCTTTATTTTATTTTTCAGAATTAAAAGGTTTGGATCCCAGTTTCAAAGGTTGCTTGGACAAAAATCCGTGTGTGACTTGAATTTGGAGAAAGCATATAGGTTGGGACTTTGGCTGCCTCCGTTCAGATGTGGCTGGTGAGCCGCATGGGCACCACAGCGGGTCCGCCAGTCATGACCTTTCTGCACGCACCAAGAAATGGACACCCCCCCCCCCAGCTATGTAAGAGCGACACCAGCAAGGAGCCACCCACCTACGACACCTGTCGCAGCTCTCCCCTAACTAGCTACGTGGTCACCACATGCTCTTGGCTTCAAGGCTGGGGGTTTTCCCGGGGTGGTCCTGACAAGCGGTATCAGCAGCAGCTGGGAATCAGAAACAGAAATTCCCAGGTCCCTCTGCAGGTCCGAATCGGAAACGGTTCTAACAGGTCGTTCTGATAGAGGCTCAAGTTTGGGAACCACTGCCGCAGGTTGCACGCTGGAACCATTTGGGAAGCTTTTAGGAAAGACAGGTGCCCGCCCGGGCCTTTAAAGGCCAGTTAGGTCAGAATCTTGAGGGATGGAATCAAAGTATCTATGTGACTAACATGCAGCCAAGGTTAAGAAACGGTGAACCACAATGGTATTACTTGTGGCTACTTGGCCCAGTTTTTACCTGAAACAATGAAAGATGTAAGAGTTTTCTAGCAGAATTGAGTGAAAAGTATTCTAGGCTTTGGGGTCATATTGAATATGGGTTTCCATCGTTGCTCTACAGTGGCCTTGAACAGATTAACTGCCTTAAGTCACCAAGATGATTAAATTCTAGCGTGTGGAAAGCACTTTGTGCCCAGGCCTGGTACACAGCAGGCACTCAGCAAGTGATCTGCCCATGTTACCCCGGTGTGTACCAGCAGAGGACGCTGTGAGTCCAGAAGAAAATCCAAGGGCTGGGCTGTGCCCAGAGGAGCTCTTTGTAACTCCCCAGCTGGGGACAAAGATCTCTGGTAAAAGACCCAAAGACAAAGAAGCAGAAGTGAAAGAAAGACTATTTATTAAAAAAAAAAAAAAAAAAAAAAAAGTAGGCTCTGGGAACAGAGGGTTAGTCCATGCGGGCCTTCAGTGTCCTGGTGGTGATTTTGTCCTTCTCACTGCAAGGGGAGAAAGTCACAAAACATCTACACCATTCTAGAATGCAGAACAAAGAGCTGTGCTGCCAACTCTAGGTCTGACTGTTTTGCTCATGTTGCATTAAGAGCCTGTCTGCTCAGCCTGGGACGAGGAAGGGGAGAAAGGCGGAATGGAGACACTAGTGAAGGATCTCCACCACTGTACCCGCCCGAGTGTAGGTGACGCAGGGCCTGACTGCACGGCCCTCCAGAGAAGGGCAGGACCCCCCCGCCCTCCAGCCCCAGAGAACAAGTTGGGAAGGAGGTGTGTTGCGCTCCATCCCAAGGAACACAGAGGCCCGCAGTGGTCAGTTCTCCGCCTCAGCCCCAGTCTGTTTGTCATGGTAATTAAGCAAGCTCTCCTGCGACAAAAGGGTCCAAATGCTTATTTTGGGAGGTACCCAAGGAAAGCTATTGGGAGGACATCTACTTCCTCTGATCAGGTCACTGGTGACAACTCCAGACCAGTAATGGGATGGGGAGGGTGGCAGGTTGGGAACAGGCTGCGGTTGGAAAATCTGTTCCAGGAGCTCAGTGTCACCCTGCTGGGGCTCAGAACGTCACCCAGAAACAGGAGCTGGGACAGGAGAGAGTGCCGGGAGTTCCCACTCTGCTGTGACTCACCCCCGCACAGGCCCCCGGGACTTGAGGGATACTTAAAAGTAATGTCCACGGTGATGAAGTGGGGCAGGGGGTGGGGGCACTGAGGGTCACGGAGTCTGGATGGAAACCAGGATGGATTTCTGCCACCCCAAGCCCGCCACAAGTGCCTTCCCTCCCTCACACCTGCTCAGGAGGATAGGAAGAGGAGGTGGTCTGCGAAGGGAAAGGCAGGTGTCTGCAAAGCTTCTCAGCTCTTCCCAACTCGTACTCACATGATGTGGACGATGACTCCCATGCCTGACACTGCATCCCGATCCACAGCATTCAGCATGGCTTGCGAGATGGTTTCAAACAGGTGCTCTGGATCCTGCCCACAGAGCAGAAGCCTTGGACCCTGACTTGGTTTGACCCCGTAACTCTTTTCTAGTCCCAACTCTGGCTATCCTTGTGCAGCAGTTCCCTAGATGCGGGAAGCCCCCTCAGCTCCTCTAAAGGAAGCAGGGTATGTGAGGGGAAGTGAAGGACAATGTAAGCCCTGGGATTCCTCCACTAACCTCCACTAACCAGTAGTGGCCTTGGGCAAGTTACATGTCCCTTTACTAAGCTCAGTCCCTTTTCTGTAAAATGAGGCGAATCCCGAGTTGACTTCCGCGTGCTTTGTAAGTTGTCTATAGGCTCTCCTCCTGGGGGTCCAACCATGAGCCCACTCCTCCCCAGTCCTCTTCCTCCTACAGCCTCCATCTTAGCTGGCTTAGCCAGAAAAATCAGACATCCACATTATCTCCACCGCCCTCACTTCTATTTGAAGCAACCCAATCCCCCAGACTCTAGCTTCTGCACCCCGGCCCCAAGCCCGCACTATCTTTGCTCAGGTTTCACCTGGCGCCTCCTACTGGCACGGCATTCAAGGCCTTTGAAGTCTCAGCCCGCTCTTGCTCTCCAAGATCACTCGGCCCACCCTCCGGCAGCCACGGCAAAAGCTCTCTCATCACTGAGCACACCTGGCCCCTCGGGGATCTTTGCACAGGCTGCTGCTTCTGCCAGCCCAGCCCTTCCATGTCCCTGCTTCCTAACCAACTGCATTCTAACACACATGCGGGTGTCTGTCCCACTCTGTTAGACTGCAGTAACAAGCCCACAAAGACAGACTGCCTGGTCTCCCAGGGCCCCGCAGCGCTGGCAGGGCGGCCAGCCCCCCACTGTCCGGCACGGTTCCCATCTCCCTGCGTCTTCCTCACACTGCCCCTAAGGTGGGCCACATTCTTATCCCCCCTTCCAGCTGCGCCAGTGGAGGCACAAAAAGGTAAAATGACTGACCTAAGAACAGAACTAAGTGACAGGTGGACCCAGGTTTCCGGCCCAGACAATGGGCTCCAGAGCCCACTCTATGGAGCCGCCTCTAACCCTACACCTTGTTCAATGTTCGTTCAATGAATGGAGGCAAGAATCCTATAAAGCCAAGGGGAGAACTATCTGTCATTGTAGCAAATATCTGACTGGGGTCTCCTAACAGAAGGTGAAATGAGGGATGGTTCCCTAGATGTGGGAAGCCCCCTCAGCTCCTACAAAGGAAGCAGGGTATGTAAAGGGAAGTGAAGGAGAAGTCCGGCTCTGAAGTTCCTCCACCAGCCAGCATGACCCCAAGGCCTGGCAGACGGAGCTTCCGGACACCCTCCCAATGCCCAGCAGCTGTGGCTTTCTCTCCCTATCTGCATCACCTCACTCTCATTACATGCCACGTAAACCCAGCTTCCCTGGTGGCCAAGGGGGTGGGAGGGACATCTCAGAGCCCAGTCCCACCCCATGCTGCCAACCTACCATGTCGGGCTCCCAGAGGGACTCGCACATCCCGTACATTTGTTCAGAACATGTGCCACTGACCACAAAGTCATCAGTCACCATGGGGCAGCCAATGAGGTCTAGAGAGCAAATGAAGGGCTTAAAGGTCTTCGGGTCCAACCCAGCGATGACGGGCTCTGTGTAGTAGGGGCCAAACCTGTGCAGACCAGGAACAGAAAGAAACCACAACTCAAGGACATCCACTTTCCTGCGTAGGCCTACTCAGACAAGCCCTGGCTCAGACCCGAGAGGAGCACAGAGGGCCTACCTGGGAAGACCCACCGCCCCAAGGACAAATTTTTTTGAAGCCCTACGCCCAACATAGGGCTCAACCTCAATGGCCCCAATATTAACAGTCACATGCTCTAAAGACCTAACTCTATAGAGTTAGCTTTGATTCACCCTTCCCTACCTCCTAGCCTCTGACAACACTGAAGACTTCTTTTCTCTGACACTTGCCTTCCTATCCTCACCCTGACCCTTTCTTCCACTTCCTTTTTTTGAGAATTCAGATTTCTTCTCATCTTCTCTATCCTAACCAAAGTCCTACCACCACTCTATTCTCTATTCATACACCCATCTACACTTCCACTCCTCTTGAAAATGGCTTTGAGGGGCGCCTGGGTGGCTCAGTTGGTTAAGAGACTGCCTTCGGCTCAGGTCATGATCCCAGAGACCCGAGATCGAGTCCCACATCGGGCTCCCTGCTCAGTAGGAAGCGTGCTTCTCCCTCTCTCACTCCCCCTGCTTGTGTTCCCTCTCTGGCTGTGTTTCTCTCTGTCAAATAAATAAAATATTTAAAAAAAAAAAAAAGAAAACGGTTTTGAAACAGTTTATAAGAAAAATACTGAAAAATAAAAAAACCATTAAAAAAGAATACAAGACACTCAGACCGAACACAAAGTTTTGTTATGAGTCTCCCAGCAGGCAAGACAAAAAAGGATACTCAATGAGCTGGGTATTTTCATTGTCTGCCTATAGGAAATAGATTTTCCAACCTGTTCTAGAGCCTGAGCTCGGAGAAGAATTAATCTCAGGAATCTCTATATATTAAATATTCAAAAACTAATGACCACTATTCTCAATAGAAACAATAAGATGTGGGGTGCCTGGGTGGCTCAGACGGTTAAATGTCTGCCTTCAGCCCAGGTCATGATCCTGGACTCCTGGAATCAAGTCCCCCTTCAGTCTCCCTGCTCAGCTGGGAGCCTGCCTCTCCCTCTCTCTCTGCCGTGCTGGTGTGTGCACATGCTTGCACACTCTCTCTCTCTAATAAATAAATAGAATCTTAAAAAAAAAAACAATAAGATGTCTTAATTGTCCATATCTTATATTGGCTCTCAGTAATATCCAAGAGTATGACCTTAAATTATAGCTATGTAAAAAAACAAAACAAACAAACAAAAAACCCTAGTTCATTCTAAGGTAAAGGGGTTAAGATAGCGTGCTTTGATCCCATGTTTCTTGAACCCTGGGTATCAACTTTCATAAAAAATTTAAAATCTTGGGTGCCTGGGTGGCTCAGTGGGTTAAAGCCTCTGCCTTCGGCTCAGGTCATGATCTCAGGGTCCTGGGATTGGGGCCCACATCGGGATCTCTGCTCAGCTGGAGCCTGCTTCCTTCTCTCTCTCTGCCTGCCTCTCTGCCTAATTGTGATCTCTCTGTCAAATAAATAAATATTTTTAAAAATTTTTTTAAAAAGATTAAAAAAAATTAAAATCTTGTATTTTCTTCTCAGTAACTGGGAATAAGCATAGGAATATTCTAGATAACCTTAAACAAAACATAACAACACAGTTCAAGGTCTGCATTTGTATCTTCCTATTTGGTTGTCAGACAGGCCCAGAGAAAACAGACCCACAAAGTAAAGTTATCATCCTGCAAATAAGTAATGGCAGGAGGAGGAATCTTCCTAGGGATCCCTCCATATTATGTAACTACTTGGCCAAGTCTCTACACGTCCCAAGTCGCTAGTTCCAAGCTACACTCCACTCACCGCTTCTCATACAAGAGGTTGGCCACCATGCTCATGAGGGTGTAGGGCTTGATCTGCCGACCTTCCTTCAGTTCATACAGGTTCAGCCTGAACTTGAGGCGCTGCGCACTGTGACAGATGACAAGTGAGGTAGTAAGTCACTCCTGAGTGCCCCCTGGTGATCCCCCTGCAGAGGTTCAGGAGGTGTGGAAGGAGACACACAATCCCCACCCCTGCCAAGAGTCCTCTCTGCCCCTCCCAGTGGTTGTCTCACCGGAAGTCCAGCCTCATGTTCATGTTTCGGACTTGTCCAATACTTACCACCTGTAAACATGTCACTCTCCTAACTGCTTTCCCCATACTTTTCCTGAGGTGAGAAAAGGGGAACTAAGAAGTGGATTTTGCCCCTTTCTTGAGGAACAATTTGTACACCATAAAACGCTCCTATGCACTCCCCCAGGACCCTGGGATCATGACCTGAGCCAAAGGCAGACGCTTAACGATGGAGCCACCCAGGAGCCCCCAATTAATTTTTCCACCCATATGATGGGGACACAACCAATCACCAGGCGGAGAGACAATGTATGGGAGGGACGACCAGGTGCTTGGAAAACTACAGTCTTTGGTGCAGCACTAATGACCTGGAAGGTGCCTAAGCAAAAAGGCCACACCTCCTCCAGTGCCATAACTCAAAGCCAGGACAAGGCCCTGTAGGGGGCAGACCGATGCTGCAGCTGCCAGAAGCAAAGTGGTGAGTCAAAGCACACAGAACAAAGCCTCGGACTAAGCTTCCTCTTACAGGTGAGGAAACGGAGGCCTAGCAAAATTAGTTATTACTGCCCCCAAACATGCAAACTTGGTGAGAAAGCCTCCTGAAGAAAAGGAAATGGTGTGAGGGGACCAGCCGTGACTGGGGAGAGGACGGCCAATGGGGGCCTTTGCAGGGATGGGAACTCAAGGCTGCTACCTTGATTCCACCATGAGGTGGCTGGGTTAGATCTAGAAAGAATATCCAAGTCATGTGTTCTTGTGACTGAGGGAGCTTCCAGGGAAATGAGAGAGAAAATTCTCTGACATGCTTTCACCCACAATATTCTCTTGACTGTCTAAGAACTAAGTCCAGGTACTGCTGTTCATTGGGCCACCAGCTTCCTGCAGGAACTGCCACCTGTGACCACATCTTCCCTCTTAAAATTCTATCCTGACTCTTCCTCTCTGGCCTCTCTTCTTCCCCCTACCGCTAAATATACAGTTCAGCTCTCTAACAGTGGCTAATTTTTTCTCCTCTATATATTTTGTCTCTCCAAAATCTGTTCTAGAGGTTTAAAAGATCACCAGTCGGGGCGCCTGGGTGGCTCAGTTGGTTAAGCGACTTCCTTTGGCTCAGGTCATGATCCCAGAGACCTGGGATCGAGCCCCACATAGGACTCCCTGCTCAGCGGGAGGCCTGCTTCTCCCTCTCTCACTCCCCCTGCTTATGTTCCCTCTCTGGCTGTGTTTCTCTCTGTCAAATAAATTTTTAAAAAAATCTTTAAAAGAAATGCCTTTCTTTGGGTGCCAGGGTGGCTCAATCATTAAATGCCCGCCTTCAGCTCAGGTCACGATCCCCGAGTCCCGGGATCTAGTCCCCCACCGGGCTCCTTGCTTGGTGAGAAGCCTGCTTCTCCCTCTCTCACTCCCCCTGCTTGTGTTCCCTCTTTACCTGTGTTTCTGTCAAATAAATAAATAAAATCTTAAAAAAAGAAAAGAAAAGAAATGCTTTCCTTTCCTTGCCCACCACCCACTACCACCCCATCAGGAAAATAACCCTCATATCTGGACCAACACAATATTGACCTATTTCATCTTCCAGATTCCCCCTCTTCTCAAATCAGAGCCTCTGTCCACTAGATAACAAATCTAACAACTAATATGCACCAGCTCATTAAGGGTTAGTTATCTTTCTCTATGCCTTTCCCAGCTAAACCTGAAGTTATTTAGCAACTGAGCACAGGCCAGAGAGAGACCTGCACTGGGATCCTGAATGACATTCGTAAGTTACACACTGGGCAAGAAACTCTTTGTATCCTCATCCGCAAAACGGAAGAGCAACTTGGTAATATAGCGAAGAGGGATTAAATAAGTCCATTCATATAAGGCACTCTGCGCAGAGTCTGACGCCGAGTAAATGCCAGTGTAAGTTGATTAGAATACAATTCTATATGGTTTAGTGTCCAGCAAAGTCTCTGATTCACTGCTACGGTTCGGTAGACGATGACTGATACCTGGACCACTCAAGACGCCAGCCCAGGCTAGCCCAAGAAGAGGCCTGCGTGTGGGCAGGGACCCGCGACACTTACACAGTCTGGACATCGGTGGCGAGCCCGGCCAGGCCTATGTACAACCGATCGCCCATGGGAAAGATCTTCTGGAAGTCCGTGGTCACCATCTGGGCCTGGATCCCGAAGCGCCTGTCAGCAGCGATGGCCACACAGTTCTTCCCCTTCATGGCCATGACGGCCCCTCCGTTATAGGACATAATAGACTGCGGTAGACAGAGCAGAGGGACTAAGCGCCAGGGGCCAAATGCGGCCAGAGACCCCAGCGCGGACCCGATCCCGAGGCTCCTGTCCGCACTGTCCTCCACTCCGAACACTAGCTCTGACATTAGTGCTGTGTGGCTGCGGGGAGCCGCCCCCAAGCCCTTGGTCCCCACGATGGTCAGCTTCCCTTCAAACTTCAAAAGACCACCAGGCCCTGTCCGCTTCCCAAGCCTCCCACGCCGCCTTCCCGCGTCCCTCCTCCTTGTTCCCCATCTCACCATGACTGCGATGTTGTGAGACCTCCAAAAACCACAATTCCACTCAATCGGCTACAGCCCTCACTGAGCAGGCACTCTTGCTGTTTTCTCTGTGCGCGCCGAAAGGCCGACCCTTCCGGGACATTTTTGGCTTCCTATTGGCTATAACTCTCTGTCAGTCATCAGCACCAGAGTTTGGTTGAGAAGCCAAAACCTAGACTGGGAAAGCGGAAAGTGAAAAGTCACTGTGAGTGCGGAAGGCCCTGGAGCCGCGGTGCAAGCTGGGATTGCGGCGGATCTGGGTTCCCGGACGCGGAATCCCGGGGCCGGGACCTGTGTGCACGTGGGCTGGTGAAGCCTGAAATAGGGACTGCGGTCCCAGATGAAGGGCCGTGGTGCTGCTTATGAACGTGTGTGTCGGGCGTATTATTTATGCTAGCTTGTTTCATTTATTCACTGCAGAAATCCTTATATCTCTAACGTGCCCGGTACTCTACCAGGCTCTGGACATTCACTGGCTTAGAACGGCGCCTAGTATTTGGGAGGTGCGCGTTCAGGACATATTTAATGTTTCGAGGAGGAAGAGCAGGGGGAAAGGGTCGCAGGTGTACTGCGGATCTGCAGGGGTTCAGCTGCAAAAGGGAAGGTTTGGAGACCAAAGTTTGTGGCGGTCGACTTCATGCATCCCCAAGACTCAGATCACCCTAAAAAAAAAGGACGTTTCGGGTTTCCCCATCTTATCTTCTAAGAGAGATCCAGAGGAAGCCGGCGATTACCCCTCCCAGAACTAATGGAGGAGAGACCTGAAGGTCCTCCCCTTCCCCTCCCTCGATCGGACCCTTCCCTTTCTCCCCAGGGTTTGACTTCTTTCGCCTGATTGCAAGCTTTCCGTTGCCTTCCTGCGCCGTCGTAGGCTCACTCCCATTGACTCAGCTCGCCGCCACGCTGGCAGCTGTCGCGGTCTCTGTGGCGCAATCGGTTAGCGCGTTCGGCTGTTAACCGAAAGGTTGGTGGTTCGAGCCCACCCAGGGACGTAATCCTTTTTTTCCCTTAAAAAGGAAAATCTAAGCGTTATCCTTTCAACCTCTAAAATGTCAAATTTCGTTTTGAAATGGCAGAGATACTTTTTCTATTGACGAATGAAAGGATCATTGTGATTGAAAATTTTTTGTTGTTCAGTCAGTGATGGGATAATTTCTCCAGCACTTTCCTCCACCGTCTACGTCCTACCCCATCCCTAGGCTGGATTTCAGGAAAGGCGAAGACAGAGGTTTTTGTCTCACTGTGCAGTACATTTCAGGTTGCATTTTTCGTAGTATTAAGAATGAATTGACAGTGGAGGTTGGGCAGGTTTCCATTGCCTGCCTCAATCGATGTTACAGTCTCGAAATACTACGTTTGGAAGGCAAGAAAGTAGCAGGAGAGACAAAGGCAGGAAGAAACTGGGGGATGAAACGAAAAGGTGAAAAAGGGAGAACATAGCTGTGATGTAGAAAGACGGACATGACAGAAAGAAGTAGGTGGGTTGAGCAGAAGGAAGACTCCAAGAAAATGGAAGGAAAAGAGATGCAGTTAATATGAGAAGCTTCCAAAAAAGGAAAAACAAAAACAAAACTATTTTTTCTAGAGGTACACACAGAGAAGTGGGGTGGAGGATGGAGAAATACAAACTGACAAAGGACATTGTCTTGGAGAGAGAAGAGTGAAGGACACAGCAAAGAGAGGCAAAAAACATCACTAGAGGAACTGTCCTCTTCTACCATTGTCATCATCTTCAAGAGGATCTTATCTTCACAGTAGCTCTTGGCATGTACCAGAAATCATTCATTAGACTTCCCAGGTTCCTGCCTCTGGAAGCTTCTAGTTTGTGACAGACACAGTGATTCTTCAGCTAGAGCACTCTGAGATACTACAACTAGCACAGAATGTAGGGGAAGCATTGGTGTCTAATGTAGCCAGGGCCACATCCCAGGACCAGGAGCGAAGCGAAGGACTCTCAGGCAGTTCCTTTCAATATCTGGCTTCTCCTCAAGATTGGGCTCAAAGGACACCTCTTCTGAAAACCTTCCCCAGGGCTCATCCCACCCCCTCTTATCAGGCACTCATAGGGCTGGTGGGGACAAACCAGAGGAATACACAGTGCCATGGGAGCCCATGGGACAGGTTAGTTAGCCCCACTAACTGGAGGCAAAAAATCTGGTTCAGCTTTAGGTCTCATAAGCTTTAGGTCTCTGGTGCCTAGTGCAACATTCGACATTAGTACAGAACAGGTGCTTTTTTGCAGGAAAACCAAAGAATTTGGATATGAGAAAGGTTGAGTCTTAGAAGCTTCTCCTGATAAGACAGAAAGGCCAGGGATGTGAGGACAAGTGGCCTAGGGTGGAATGATCAAAATGAAGTTTTAGTGGGTAATGGAGTCTTCATCCCTCTGTCTTGTAGTTTGTTAGTGACTGATGCTGGTAGCTAAGGAACGAGTGAATGGGTGGCGGGTCAGCACAGTGGGCCCCCTGGCTGCAACACCCCAGGATAAAGGACGGAAGTGGGGACTCATCAGCCCTCTTCAAGTAGCTGAAACCCGCTCTCCTCCCCCCCCCCCCCGCCCTCAACACACACACAGCCTGGGTGCACATGTGGATCGTGTGTGATGAAGATCTTCGGGAAGCCCCTACAGGCTTGCCTTGCCCCGGGAACCACTAGTTGGACAGGAGTGACAGACCAGGAGTTCCTGCTGCACTACCCTCTGCACAGGGCAACTGCAGGACAGTGCAGGATGCACGAGTCTTCCCTGGAAGAGTTCAGGATTCTGGGGACACACTTACCCTAGGGATAGTCTACCCCAAGAGCCCTCTTTCCAAGAGAGGCGTGGAAATCCTGGACTTCGCGTGCATGGACAGGCGGGTAGGTGACCGGGTTCCACGCCGGACCTTCTCCCGGGGGTTCTCATATCCTATCCCCACCCCGCGCCCCGGGAGGTATTCTCTCCAGCCCATCCTCTTCCTCCCCGCCCCCGTTTGGCCGGTGTGGGCTGAAGGCTGAAGCTGGGGTCACTTGGCTGCCAGTGTCCGCAGGTCTCCTGGTCGCTGACCAAAGGGTAAATGCATTCAGTTCGGGGGGCCCAGCTTCGGGTCAGCCTGAGCTGCGAGCGCGGAGGGAAGTAGAGGAGGCAGGCACTCCGAAGCTTGTGGAAGATTTATCTCCTAATTTCCTAACTCGAGCCACTCACCGCCAGTGCGCTTAATGGCCCGTCTGGCCGGATAATCGAGCTCTCTGGAGGGACAGAGCCAGTGCCATCTCTAATAAATCTTGAATAACGAATAAACGAATCGACCGTCCTAACGAGGAAGGGCCCGGGTCGTCGCCGTTAACGTAGCATCGATTGGCTTCCCGGCGCCAGCCTCGGCCGCTTTCCAAGCCTCCCTCCTCGTTTTCCCCTCCCGGCGGGAGCTACCGGGGACCGGAGCCCGAGCGCGGGGAGGAGGCGGGAGCGACAGTCGGAGGCGGACTGGCACCAGCCACCTTCGTGCTCGTCCGGCTCCTCCCGCCTCCGGGGCGAGGGAGGCGCACCAACCGCGCAGAGCTCCGAGCGCGATCCGCGCCCCGGAGAAAAATGCGGGAAGCAGCGCGACGCAGGAGAAAAAGCGCGGGCCCACTTTCGAGTCCCGGCGTCTGATTTTCTAGTCCAGTTGGGCCTCTCGCATTCGACTGGGTTATTGTGTCCCGGAACCGGAGCCTGAGTCCCGTCTTCAGCTTGTCCCCCGGCCCGGGTTGTGTTCCATTCTTCTCCGCGTGAGCAGGAGCGGGGCGCCAGCCTCCATCCCAGCAAGCTGACCCCTCCCAAGCTACCCTCCACGCCTCTCCCCCGAGGCTCCCCGACCCGGTCCAGAGGAACTGCCTTTTAGGGCCAGTGATCGGGCCGCTGAGCGGAGCCAGGGGGAGTGGGGAGGACACGCTCTCTCCCACGGTTGCAGTTATTAATTTTAAGGGAGTGTCACTTAGAGTGAATGAAAATACCCTGGATGCGTGGCCGGAGGCGTCGCGTCCCCCACCCGAGCCCACAGTCCTCCAGTGCGGGCCGCGGCAGTGGGTAGGGCTGCAGAACGAACCACTTGCTGAACCATTTCAGCCTAGTCCTCCTTTCACCATTTTCCAGACGCCCCTGCTTAGGGGCGGGGATCGCAGGGTCAGGGGGTGGGGGGCGCACACATTTTTTGCGGGGGAGGAGGGTTAATTGCGGAGGTTAATAGAAGAGGATACATCTTCCAGGGTCAGGGGCTGTCTGGGATGAGTGAGGTAGTGTCCCAGTTTTGGGGGGCCCGGCACCCGGAGTAGGGGTAACCGCGTTAGCCTCTTCCCCTCCTCCTCTTCCCCGCTCGGCAAACACCCTGAAGAAATGAGGTCACGTGGGTGAGTAGTGGGCGGGACCTACTCTTGTCTGAAGGAAAAAAGCCATTTTGTACCCCCCCGGCCCCGGGCCCTCCCCTCCCCCCGCCGTCCCCTCCCCTCCCCTCTCTCCCTCCCACCCCAAGCCGCTTTCACAAACTCCTTTCTTACTGTAGGTTTCTCCCCTCCCGCCGCCGGAGCGAGCTACACGGCTGCGGCCCCCCTCCCCTTCCCTTCCCTCCCTCCCTCCCATCCTCCCATCCCCCCCTCCCCGAGACCTACCGGACCCCGAACCCAGGTAAGTGGAGGCAGACTCCTGTCCTTTCCTTCTCCTACCCCGCCACCAGAATGGGGTTGGGGCGCCGGTCCATCCCTCTTTACACACCCCTGTGGGAGGGGGAGACTCAGCCGGGCCTGCTGCTCGCGTCTCCGCTCCACCCCGCCAGCCCCTATCCTGGCTCGCCCCGTCCGCCTTTCTTTCTCCCTTTTCTCTCCCCTTTTCCCTTTCCTCCCTTCCAAGATGGCCGAAATGGATTCCCCCTTTTAGCGATTTGGCGTCTCCCTCGACCACCACCTCTTTGTGCCGCAGCCCCCTCGCAGACCTGCTCCCGAGGTAGCGAGGGGGAGGGTCCGAGGCAACCACAGGGGCTGTGGGCTACGCGCTGGGCCGGATCTCTGCCCCCTTCGCCCGCCCCACGAGCCAGAGCGGCCCCTGGCCCTGCCCCACTACCCCCTTCGGTTTGGGGAGGGGTCGTTCTCTGCTTCTTCCGTGGGCTCCGGGGCGTCGTGGACGCGCAAGGACTTGAGGCCCGGAGCAAGGCGACATGCCTTTCTGATTACTGCGGGGCCGGGGGAGGGCGCTCCTCCTTGCCCGGGTCCCCGGCCTCCCGGGCACCTCCCCCTAGCGGGTCCCTTTACCCACCCCCCTGGCCCAGGACCGGGCGCCCCGCCTCCTCCCCGAACCACCTCGGTGGAGCCTCTTTCCCTGGAACACCCGTCCTTGGGCCCCGCCGAAAGTTTGACTCTAGGAAAGGTAGGAGCGGCCACCGGGTAACTGGGGTGCCTGATCCCCTGACCGGGGCGCCGGGGGAAGCCCGAGAGGAGCCAGTAGAATGGAGATGGGCGGGGGAGTTACCGCGATATTTCCCACCGCCCGCAGTGGCAGGAGGGGTCCGACCGACTGGCCCCCTCTGCTACTGGAGAGCCGGGCCCGCCCCTCCCCGCCCTGGCCTTCCTGCTTCTGGCCCTGAGGGGGTGGGACCTCTGCAGACACCCCTGCCCCTCCATTCTCCAAGGTGGGCCCAAGCATGCCTCTCCCCCTCCCCCACTGCTCCCATCTGCCCAGAATTGCTCCGGATGGCTTGAGTTGGGGAAGGAAGAGGCCTGGGGGTGGTGAATTTGCCTGTAAATATTGTGGAAGTGTTACTCCGCGCTTCTCCCTGGTCTTTGTCTCTTAGAGTAACCCGTCTCTCCATGCATATATATGCCTGTCTCTCCTGGGCTCCCTGTCGCTTGGGGAGGGGACGGAAGGGTTGGTCTCCTGGTTGTCTCCTGCTCTGTCCTGATGCCTCCTTCTCTGGGCCTCTTGCAGTTTGATCTGTTCCTGAAACTCTAATTTCTCTTCCTCCCGTCTCCACTCTGTTCCAAGGTGTTAGTACTTGGAGAAGGAGCATAAAGCCAGCTCTGTTGCTGCTTTTGGGTAGGGAGGTTTTCCTAGGGGTTCTGTGGTTTGGAGCCGGGGATTGAGGTCTTAGAGCTGTCTTTGGAAGGAGGCCAGAAACAGAACCCAGGTGAAACCTGGGACCCAGCATCTAGACCCTGTGTAGCTTGAGTGGGGCTCAAGTTGCAGTCTTTGGGGGTGGGCAGGAAGGGGGGGCGGTGCTCTCTGCTGCCCCTGGCCTTGCCTGAGAGATCTTGGTTGATGGAGCTGTTGCCATGGGAATGGAGAGAGCCTGAGCAGGAAGAGGCTTCATCTTTGTGCAGGTCAGATGCCCATCCCGCTTCTCCAGCCTCTGGCCCCCAGAGTGGAGGTTGGGAGCTGCGCTGCCTTTGTTGCTGGAAGACTTATGTTATAATTTACCCTGGGTGGACCAGGGATGCACAAAAGGTTAGTGTGTATTTGCGGCTCTGATTTCAGGCAGGCATGTCTGACTGTGTGCTTCTGGGGTGGGTGGGAGTGGCTTTTGTATCTGACAAGTGTGGGCCTGGCTCTAGTCTGGCTGTGTTGTGACGGGTGTGTCTGACCTGGTGTGTGTACGTGTGTGTGTGTGTCTGGCCAAGTGTCTGGCCGCCTTGTTGTTTGTGTGTGAGTGTGTGGCCTTGTGTGTTGTGTGAGAAATGGAGGGGGTGTGTCTGGCTTTGTGTGCATCTGTGTGTATTTGGCAGTTTGTAGCTCTGTGTGTATATTTTGGGTTTTTGTCTTTGTTTGGTCTTAGGAAGCTGATGGAGGGAAAGAGAGTGGGGACAATAAGCCCAGTTTCAGGACACTAAAGAATGTTTTGATGCTGCTGGCGAGAGGGTCAGGTCCCAAGGTGAAGAATCATGGAACATGGAGAGGTTGACATTATCCCCAGGCAGACCCCTGTATTCCCCCTCCTCACACAAATACATGTTGCTTGTGCTGTTGGACGCACACAGCTAGGAGAGGAATGGACCCGGTAGATTCCTCGCAGCCTCGGTTTTTTCCTACCTGTTCCATCGTAATGGGGTGAGGTGATTAGTTTCTGCTCCTCTCTCTACTTCAAAGTGAGAATGTGTGCTGAAGATCATGTTTGGGCCACTGAGTGGTCTTCTAGGGAAGCTGGAGTCCTTCTGCCTTCTACCTGATGGATGGAGTCAGGCCAGGCTTACTAATTTCTTAAATGAGTGGGGAGCCTGGCCTGGGTGCCAGTATGTAAAGAGCACTGAAATGGGAGTCAGGCAGTTTCTAGTCCTTGGACTGCCACTATGTTACTGGGTGACCTTAGCCAAGTCACTTTCTTCTGAATTTCTTCATCTGGAGAGTGAAAGGACTGGACCGTCCCACCCACCCTTGCTTCCTTCCCCCCGCTTCCTTCCTTCCTTCCTTCCCCCCTTCCCCCCTTCCTTCCTTCCTTCCTTCCTTCCTTCCTTCCTTCCTTCCTTCCTTCCTTCCTTCCTATTTATTTATGTATTTATTTGAGTGAGAGAGCACAAGCAGGGAAAGGGGCAGAAGGAGAGGGAGAGGGACAAGCAGACTCCCTGCTGAGCAGGGAGCTCTATGTAGGTTTGAGCCCAGGACCCTGAGATCATGACCTGAGCTGAAAGCAGATGCTTAAGTTGTGAAGTCAACTGAGCCACCCAGATACCCTGTTTTTTTGTTTTTTGGGTTTTTTTTAGATTTATGTTTGTATTATTTTAGAGAGAGAGCAGGGATGGGGGTCAGGGGAGGAGCAGAGGGAAAGGAAGAGAGAATCTCAAGCCAACTCCAGGCTGATCACGGAGCCAATGTGGGGCTAGATCTTGCCACCCCAAGATCATGTCTTGAGCTGAAATCAAGATTTAGACGATCAACCCACTGAGCCACCCAGGTGCCCCAGATAAGGGGCTTTCTCATATCCCTTCTACTTCTGCAATTCTAGGTGTCTGGATGTGACTTTGAGTGACTCTTCCCAAGACGTGATGGTTTTCTAGTGGGGGATTGGGGCTAATTTCATGTGGAGGAAAGTAAAGCAAAGAACACTGTCTTGGAGCCTCTGAAGGAGCAGGGACCTCTGGGCTATCAGAGACAGGCTATTTCTGCAGAGGAGAATGGAAAAAAAACACCACTACCAAATTGACAGTGAGAGAGGCCTAAATTGTGGGGAACTTGTAGAAGAAGACTGGCTGGACCAGAGAGATAGCGGGTGGTCTCTAATTAGTAGGGACTTTGAGGAAGGGCAAAGAAAAATGCCAGGCTTGACAGGCCAGGAGGAGTTGGGACTGGGAGCTGGGTGCTGACCCAGGGTCCCTTGCTACTACTGTAGCCGAGATGTGGAGGCCCAGGGGCCAGGAACATAGGCTGCCCAGCGATCCTGCTCTTGCAGAGACAATGGTTTGGGGACAGAAGGTATTGAAGGACTTGGCTGCCGATAATGCTCAGGTCCCTGTGGTGGTATCATTGGGACTGTCGTTGGGAGCGACCAGGTAAAGCCCCCAGAGCTCCACGGAAGTCACTTCCAAATGGCCCAAGGCCTCTTCACGGATTTTATCTTTCTTCCTTGGACTGTTTCCCATCTTCCAATCTCTTCCTTAAAGTGATGGCAGCTGGAGGTCCAGCCATCTCCCCTCTTGCCTGTCCTTCCCACAGTACACCTGGCCAGTTGCAGCTGGGGAAGCATTCGGTGTCAGGTACAGGGCCCTGAGGCCTGGGGTGGGGGGTGTGCAGTGGGGGAACTGTGCTTCTGTTTACAGTTGTTCTTGGCACCTGCTGGCAGGGCCCTGCAGGTAACCATGGCAATCAGGTGAAGAACCAATCAGTGCTTCTCCCCACCCCCAGCCCCAGAGGTAGCTGTGTAAGGCCCCTGGGGAGAGGGTAGGGGGAGAGGGAGTGCAGGAGGGGGCCTGTTCCTATACCACGGAAGGAGGAATATTTCATTCACTGAGCACCGCAGCTCCTTCCTTTACCCCCGCCTCTAGAAAGGAGCTCCAGGGATGATCTTGGTCTGAGTTCTCACAGGTGCTAAGGGAAGTGAGAGGGTAAAGGTCACGGCCACTTGCCTGGGAACTCCTGTGTGGAAGCCACAGTCTGCCTGGCAGGAACTGGATGGGAGTTCTTAAGAGAACATGTCTTGAAGACGCAGCCAGTGTGTGAATGAGGTGACGTAGGCAGGGGGAAGCACGTGCGTGCGTGCAGGCGTGTGTCTGGGTGTGTGTGTGGTACTTGCGCGTGCGTTGGAGAGGGAGAGATGGGGGTGTGAGGTGCACTGGTGGCAGCGTGGACACCCAGCGTCAACCACAATGTGTGGTTTCTGGCCGGGTGTGCACATGCAGATTCGGCGGGACCCAGACCCGTGTGGGAGAGCAGTCGCACACGGCACCTGACGGCCATGGCCACAGCCGATGGATATTACACACGCTCAGCGAGATAGCCGCTTGGAGTTTGCTCTCTCCTCTGGATGGTTGTAATAATATTTGGGCATCTTGCCAGGCACAGGGTTACTATGGAAACGACCAAACAGTGGCGCAGCCAGCAAGCCTGCAGGATTGCGAAGGGGGAGCCCTTGCAGGGAGTGCCAGGGGCTGCCCTCTGTGGGTCAGGCACCTCTTTCCTTCCTTAGGCCAGGTCTACACTTCCCAGCCGCGGCATCTCTGCTGGCTCTCTGGGCACGCTCGTTTCCCTCTGTCTGCCCTGCAGACTTGGTGTGTCTCCCACATGTGGCCTTTGTGTCTCCCCATCTCTTTTGGTCTCTGGCCAGCCTCTGTTGGCTGTTTGGGTCCTGGCCAAGCTCATCCTGGGGTCTCTATAGAAACTGTTGATCCTGGCTGTGAATTTCTGGTCCTAGAAAACCCAGTGTGGTGGCTTTAGAAATCTTTCTGGAAAGGAGAGAAGGGTGTGTGTTGTGAAGGAGACCCCGAACTCCACCTCTTGGGCTTTTCCGCTGGGAAAGAGGGGTGGGGAGGCTTCCTTTCTAGATGCAGGTTAGATTTCTATACTAAGAGGTTGAGCATGTCAGCCAGTCCAGGGTTGGGCCTTGACCTCCCCGGACCTTGCCAAGGCCTGGCGGGGTGCTCAGCACTACTGCAGAGAGAACTTTTTGCCCAGCCTTCGTTGGCACCTCTGAGAGCCGGGGTCTGTCACTGGATAGATTGTGGACAGGCTGCAGCCCATGGAGATGGTGCCCCTGTGGGACAGTCCCTGCATGTGCGTGGGACGAAAGCTGTGGAATGTGTGTGGGACCCAGGGGACATGTGCAGTGAGTTGTCAGGCTGGGAAAGGTGGCAGTCCTTTTCGCCCAGGCTCTTGGCCGTGAGCTGCCACGGCCGGGGCTGGGGCCAGGGCTGGGGTCTGGCTGGGGCTGCGTATTCCCCGCTGCAGGCATGGGAAGGACCATCTTCAGTATTTCCTGCCTGAGCACCAGGCCTGGAGCCTGCACAGCCAATGTGGGTTTCTGGGAAGCTACTCCAGGGCCAGGCTGGACGCAGAGCTCGGAGGAGCGGTGGTAGGGTGCTCCCTCTAAACTTAAGGGCAGCCTGCGCCCATGATGTGTCCAGGGCTGCCTTCCTGAGGGAAGAGTCATGGGCTTCCAGGAGGGTGGGTTGGAGTAGAGATGTCGAGGCAGGGGCTTGCACCTGGGTAGAGGGGGGTCTAATTTCCTCAGCTCCTAGCACTCTCTTGAGAGAATATGGATGGGAAACTGGGGTGTTTTAAAAGACTGTTCTCAGTGGCGCCTGAGTGGCTCGGTTGGTTAAGGGACTGCCTTCAGCTCAGGTCATGATCCTGGAGACCCGGGATCAAGCCCCACATCGGGCTCCCTGCTCGGCAGGAAGCCTGCTTCTCCCTCTCTCACTCCCCCTGCTTGTGTTCCCTTTCTAGCTAAGTTTCTCTCTGTCAAATAAATAAATAAAATCTTAAAAAAATAAAATAAATAAAAGTGGTTCTCTCCCATTTTCCTGCCTCCCTATATCCCCTGGAGAGTTGGTCTAACTTCATTCTTTGCTCCTGCCCTTGAGATGGAGCCTGACCTTGTTGCTCAAGGTCGCATGAATCTCCAGAGCCCCCCAGGCCCAGTGAGCACCCAGAGGGCCAGGAAGAGTTAGCAGGGTGGGTGTTGCCAGGCCAGCCTCGCAACGCCTCGGAGGCAGAGAGAGCAAGGGCCTCAGTCTCAGGGACAGATGCCAGGTCCTGTGAAGGGGACTGTGGGAAGGGCTTGGCTCTCTGGGTTTCTGATTCTACTTTCCTTTCTTAGGGTGACGCTCCCCAGGCCCCCTGCCCCCAACCCCGGCATCATGCATCGGACCACAAGGATCAAAATCACAGAGCTGAATCCTCACCTCATGTGCGCCCTCTGCGGGGGGTACTTCATCGATGCTGCCACCATCGTGGAGTGCCTGCATTCCTGTGAGTTGTGGGGAGGGGCTGCCCAGGTTGGAGGGGCACTGCCCTGAAGAGCGCCTGTAACCACATGTCTGGGGACAGTCCCTGGTCGCAGAAGGACTTCCTAGGGTGGGGAGACTTCAAGGGTGCAGCCTAGAGGTTTGTTTCAAGAGTTTTCACCTCAATGCTCAGGTGGCTCCCGGAGCCCCTGGCCAGCCCGGAAGATGCGCGTGCCCCTGGCATGCACTCTGGGCTTGGCAGTGAGGGATCGAGGACCCTGGGAGGAGTCCAGCAGGCTGGCTCTGTGCTGTACTCCCTAGACTTGCGGTTCACTTTCCACTTGGTGCACGACGCCAGTCTGATACAGACACGCATGCACTCCCTCGGGGATGGAGAAGGAGTGATTGCTGTCTGTGCAAAGCAGGACCATACTGAGCCTCTGAAGGGGCCGAGCTGTGGGGACAAAGTGGAGAGGAGGGGTGACCTGAATGTGAGCAGAGGCTGTTGAGGAGGGCTGGGCCTGGATTATGAAGGTGGCCCTGACTCTTTCTTTCTCCACCCCAAGTCTGCAAAACCTGCATCGTGCGCTACCTGGAGACCAACAAGTACTGCCCCATGTGTGACGTGCAGGTCCATAAAACCAGACCGCTGCTGAGCATCAGGTAGGCTGGGCGCTGTCCCTCCCTCCACGCTGGTCTTCTCTCCCTCAGCCCTCCTTGCTTCCCGTAGCCACGGTGGCAGGTTGGAAAGCACAGGGCGTCAGCCCAAGGCCCTTTCCCTTTCTCTGTCTTGTACCCAGCTTGTCTAGGCTGAGAAATACCGGAGGGGTAAAGACCATGCCCATGGGGACCCTGATACGTGGGCCCTGGATCAAGGAAGGGAGGGGTTTCTGGCTGGGGAGACCAGGGTGAGGTGGTCATGGATAGGACTGTATATGTTTTTTTCCAGATCTGACAAAACCCTCCAAGACATCGTCTATAAACTGGTCCCTGGGCTTTTTAAAGGTATCCACACACCCTTGTCCTGCTCCCTGCCCTCCATTCCCTGCCTGGTGCTCCATCCTCACTCTGCCTCCCTCTTCCAGATGAGATGAAACGGCGGCGGGATTTCTATGCAGCGTACCCCCTGACTGAAGGTGAGTGTGTTCACTTGTTGGTTCGTCGGAGCGCACAGTGCCACACCAGGCACGTGCCATCAGTCTTGTATGTCCCAGCTTTCCGCCACCCTGGCCCACAGGATGGCTGGGCTCATCCTCCCAAGCCCCGAGATTCTGGGGTCCTTGGTGGGCCTCCTTTCTCTGTCTTAGGCCAATCCCTCAGAGCTCTCTCCTTCCACAGTCCCCAATGGCTCCAATGAGGACCGCGGCGAGGTCCTGGAGCAGGAGAAGGGGGCCCTGAGCGACAACGAGATTGTCAGCCTCTCCATCGAGTTCTACGAAGGTGTCAGGCAAGTCTGACCCACACCTGGTCTTTTGGGGGTCCTAGGTTGGGTGGCCCCCTCTCTCCCACCCTGGCCCCCTTCTGGATGTGTGTGTGGCTCTCCCTAGCTTCATTCTTTGTTCTCCCCCAGGGACCGGGAGGAAAAGAAGGGTCCTCTGGAGAATGGGGATGGGGACAAGGAGAAGGTGAGTGTTGGCGACCTGCTTAGCAGTGGGCTGTGGGCTGGGAGGGAATGCCAGGGTTGGACCCCAGCCCTTGGATGCTTCTCCCCCTGCAGACAGGGGTGCGATTCCTGCAATGTCCAGCGGCCATGACTGTCATGCATCTCGCCAAGTTTCTTCGCAACAAGATGGACGTGCCCAGCAAGTACAAGGTGAGTTCCTGGGCTCTTTTACACACTGAGGGTCTGTGTGTAGCCGTGTCTGACAGTCGGTGTGTCCCATCCATTGCCCTGAGCTGGCTGGGTGTCCTCAAGGGCCTGCGTGGTTGTGTGATCGAGCTCGAGTAGAAGAGTTGAAACTAAGATTAGGGTGAGGCCATCTTCATCCATTGAAGCCAGCGTGCAGAGCTGTAAGGGACCAAGATGGAGGGTGTGCGTGTATGCATGCGTGCACATGTGCATGCTTACACGCCCAGAACCGTGGCAGAGGTGTGTGCAGAAATATGGGGTCTTAACTGAGGCCAGTGGGCTGAAGGAAGGCCGGTCTGAAATTCCAACGGCGCTCTCGGACGTTGCTTCTCAAATTGGAATTTGTCGGTGATTCAGTAAAGGTCTCGTTGAAGCGTACATTCTGAGCAGTAGGTTCTGTTCTAGCAAGCTCCCTGGGGCTGCCAGTACTACTAGCGACAAGGCTGTGAACCACACTTTGGGGGTCAAGGCCCTAGGACCATCGATCCCAAACTTTGCCACAGATCAGAATCATGCAGGGAGCTTTAAAACCCGACTTACATCCTACCGTTTAAATCAGAATCTCTGGTGAGATCCAAGAATCGGTATTTCTTTTAAAGCTGCCTGGGTGGGAGCCAGTGCTCTATGAGATCCATCTCACCTGGGCTTTTCCTCTGTCCCCATGATCTATGAAGGGCCTGACAGAAACGTAAGGGGACCCAGACAACTGTGTGGATGGGCTGTGGGCTGGGGTTGTCAGTGGTCTGGGTGCTTTTTCTGGATCCTTTCTCATCTGGTGGCCAGGGCTTCTGTTGGGACAGGTCCAGGAGGGAAGCCAAAGCCACCGTGAAACTCCAGAGAAATAAGGGAACACCTGCTTGTCCCTCCTCCCCAGTGTTCCACCTCCCAACCCTAGCTTAGAGCCTCCTTGCCCAGTGGCTGGAGCCTGGAACCTGACCGGGGTCATGGTGTTCTCCGTCTCCTCCTCCAGGTGGAGGTTCTCTACGAGGATGAACCACTGAAGGAGTACTACACCCTCATGGATATCGCCTACATCTATCCATGGCGGCGGGTGAGCTGAGCAGGACGGGGCCGGGCGGGGACAGGGCTGGGAGGGGTGTGCAGGGTCTGGCATCCGTCCGTGGCCACGGTGACCGCACAGTGACCAGTAATCCCTGTTCACGCCTCATCCTGTGGGCTGGGTGTGTCGAGGGTGGCCTGCCACAGTAGGTTAGCCTCCCAGCTGTCTTTGGATGATGACCTGCCACTCTCTGAAGGAGAAGAGGGTTCTTTGGCAGATGACATGCCCCAATTTGGGTCAGGAAGGAGGGTCGGGTGGCTGTGGGGGAGCAAATGTTGCCTCCTGCTTCTTCAGCCTCCCTCTGTCCTATCGAGCCTCTGACCTTGTGCATTCTTTCTGCCTTTCTGGGTCTCTGTGGGCCCCTGTATCTCTGGCCTTGCTCAGTCATTCTTGCTTTGCCTGTTCCCTCCTCTCCAAGGCCTGGACCCCTTTCTTCCTGTTCGGGCACATGTGGGGTGAGGGTTGCATAGCTGCCTGGTTAGTCCCTTTCTCCTAACCCCCTCCCCTTCCCCCTGATCCCCTCCCCTTCCCCTGCCTCTCTCTGCCCCCTCTCCCTGCAGAATGGCCCTCTCCCCCTCAAGTATCGGGTCCAGCCGGCCTGCAAGCGGCTCACCTTGCCTACAGCGCCCACCCCTTCCGAGGGCACCAACACCAGCGGGGCGTCTGAGTGTGAGTCAGTCAGCGACAAGGCTCCCAGCCCTGCCACCCTGCCGGCCACCTCCTCTTCCCTGCCCAGCCCAGCCACCCCTTGCCATGGCTCTCCCAGCTCCCACGGGCCCCCGGCCACCCACCCTACCTCCCCCACTCCCCCTGCAACAGCCAGTGGGGCGGCCACCACTGCCAACGGGGGTACCTCGAACTGCCTGCAGACACCATCTTCCACCAGCAGGGGGCGCAAGATGACTGTCAACGGAGCTCCTGTGCCCCCCTTAACTTAAGGAAAGGGACCCTCTCCCTCCTTTTCCAGCCATGCCTCTCCACCCCTCCACTTTTTCTGGGTCCCTTTTCCACCTCTTCTACTTTCCCCAGCTCCTCCTACCTTAGCGGTGGGGGGCGGGTTTTATAAATAAATCTATATATATATGTACATAGGAAAAGCCAAATATACATACTTATTTTCTATGGACCAACCAGATTAATTTAAATACCACAGGAAACAAACTTTATGTGTGTGTGTATGTATGGGGGGGTGGAGTGTTCGTTTTTAGGGGGTCTTGTGTAATTTGCCCTGCTCTCATTTTGGGGGTGCCTGGGGTGGGTTGGAGGGGCACTTGAGGCTCAGTCAAGCTCCGCTCCATCCTCCTTCCATTTCCCAAGGCAGGTGGGGTGTCTGGGAACCCTACCAGCCCCCAAAGCTTTAGGCACAACTCCCAGGTGGCTGTGTATGGGGGTCGACCCTCTCTCTCTCCATCTTGGCTGCTGTCCTGCCCCCGCCCCCACTGTTGAATGTCCAGAGAATTGCTAAGACAGTGCCTTTTACAAATGCACTTTATCCCCTGGTTCTGAGGAGCGAGTGGGTGGTGAAGATGGCTTCTCCTTTCCTCCTCCTCTTGCAGTGGAAACTTTGTGTAACGAATAGATAGTTCTGCCTCCCCCCCGCCCCCCATGCGTGTGGCCTTTGCATCATTTATCTTGTGGAAGAGAAGTTTCGGGCCATGGGAGGCCTCAGCCCTTGAAATTCCACTGTGGCTTCAGCAGGGTGAACGCTTGGCCTGGTTCTGCCCCTGCCCCCACCCCGGAGCCCCCGGCCGGCCGGGCTGGTTTTGGCCAAGTCCCACTTGGGGGCCTGGAGTGCAGTGGAGAGGTGGAGTGGGGTTCATCTCACACAAGCATAAGCCCCAGATGGTGCCAAACGCCGGCAGCTCTCCAGTCCCCTCCCCATCCCCAGCGGAGGCTGAGTCACAACAGCCATGGAGGCATCGAAAAGCACAAGAAGATGGAGACCTGTAAACTCTGACCTCGGCTCCATCCCGAGAGGTCAGTGGACTGTCCCCCAACCCCAAAGGGCGGACCCCAGCAGATCCCTGGCCAGCTGTTTTTCCTCCAGTGTACATAGATCAGATCGGGGAGGAGGGGAGGAAGCAAGACTCCCTTACAACCTGGGTGTTGGGGGTTGGGAGCCCTCCCATCAGGTTTGTCTGTGTTTGCACCTTGTTCTGGTGCTGTGACTGTACCCCTCCTCCCACCCTGGGACGTTTGTATCTCCCGGCTTTGTAATAAATGCTGCATACTCTCCGGAAGCTGTAGTTCTTTGGGGGACGGGGGCCAGGGAACAGGTGGGTGGGCCTTTGGCCTCAGGTCTTTTGTCTCTAGGGCTCAGCCTGCCTCAGGATGAATGTGAACCACCCTCTTCCTGCGGCCAGGCCAGTTGGATGCCGCATCCCAGATTAGGACCCCAAGCGGAGTGGGCCATGTGCCTCCCACCAATGACCACGAGAGCACTGGCTTGGGTGGGCACAGTGTTTAATGCCACCTCCCCAGCCAGCAAGGAGCCAGGGCTGTGTTCCCCAGCCGCCTGAGAGACCTCAGGTACCGGGAACAAGCTCTCCACAAGCCAGCAGTGGGGACTGGGGTCTCTGGGTGGTCCCTTCTTGGCCTCAGCACTCTGTTTCCTTCCACACAAATGGGGTACCTGCCACAGGCCTGGGGTTGGGCGGCAGGCAGCCCCTCAGAGTGGGGACCCCACTTCTGCCTTCTGCACTCGCTCGCTCCGGTGGGTGCCGTCGCAGTACGGGGCCTTCTGGGTGGCCTTGCAGGTACAGAGGGCCACTGTGCGGGTCTCTTGAGCCTTGAACTTGAGTGGGGATAGGCCAGTGCGTTGGAAGAAGTGGGAGCCGTCACAGAAGGGCTGGTGAGGGAAAGAGACATTAGAGCCCCAACCTGCTAGGGTGGGGCAGGTCTGGAAGGAAGGGCACTGGTTCTAGGGCCCGGGCTCCTGAGTGAGACTGCCCGGGTCCCCTAGTTGACCTCTCTCATCTGTCAGTCTTTTTTTTTTTTTAAAGATTTTACTTATTTAGGGGCACCTGGGTGGCTCAGTCGGTTAAGCGACTGCCTTCGGCTCAGGGCATGATCCCGGAGATCCGGGATCGAGTCCCACATCGGGCTTCCTGCTCGGCGGGAAGCCTGCTTCTCCCTCTCTCACTCCCCCTGCTTGTGTTCCCTCTCTGGCTGTGTTTCTCTCTGTCAAATAA
>PITA01018836.1:0-31212 GCA_004023965.1 Spilogale gracilis | reverse complement strand
CAGGATAAGAAAGTTACAGCCAGGATGCAGGTCAGAATGAGAGACATTTTGGAAATCAAATATGAAAGCTCAGATTGCCCACTAATATCCATAAAAAACATGTTCAGAGTTAAGATTTCTTCAGTTCCTAAATAATATTTCATAATGGACTGGGATCCTGGAAAATAATCAGATCTCATTCTCACTTTCATTCCAAGTCTGCCTTTAACACTAGCTGGGCAGCAGCCACTTAAAAGTCTTTCAGTTTCCATCTTTCAGAAGTACTACAGGATTCCTCCACCCCCTGGGCCAGGAGAACCCTGAGGATCCCCTTTGTGCAAAGCAACACAGGGAAAGATCAGGAATAAACCAACAGGCTTAACCTTGGTCATACCATCCGTGCCTCTAGTACGTGATTGTCCCAGCTGACTCTCTGTCTCCATTTGTGGCTCTTCCCTGCCAGTCCCCAAACTGCTATCAGAAGCAGAAGCAGTCACTGGCCACCTTAACCCCTCTCCTCCCCTAAAAACAACAGCAGCATTATTGCCCAGTACAGGCATGTGTGTACTGCCTTCATAACTTTGGCCGTATCTCGGCATCACCTATCGCTACTGATTTTTTAAATTACTGTTTTACTTAAATAAATTCATTAAAAAAAACCTTTTTATGATGACATCAGCGAAGAACCAATCCTCCTTGCTGTAAATAGAAAAAGGTACACCATAAAATAAGTACACCATGAAAACGAAATCGTTCTAGCCCGGCAGCCTTGCCTGAGCCCTTCTTTGAAACGGGAACATGTCCAGGTGTGAGGGAAGTGTTAAAGGCATATGGACGCCAAATGGAGGCCTTCTCCTAGATTTAGCAGAAGTATTAAACACTAATTGAAAAGGGATTAACTTTCTCACGGTGTGATCCACTGTTATTTAATGTCAAGTCCCTGATCAACCTAAGATTCTCTCATGAACCACCTCCCCCTGGCAGCCTCTAACCTGTAGGCTGAATTCTAAGCAGCCTAGTGCAGCAGTCAGGACCCTTCGTTATCTGGCTTAACTCTTCTCATTTCTTCCTGATACTAACCTTCAGCCCTTGCACTCCACTCAGCGATGCCGAAATCCACTATGCTGTTCCAAGCCTTGGCATGTGCTGTTCTCACTGCTTGGAATGCCCTTTCCCCTCATGTCCACCTGAAATTCCTGTTTGGCCTTCAGACCTTTGCTCAAATATTACCTGTGTTCATCTTCTCCCTGCCACAGTTAACCACTTCTACTTCTTTGTGACATTTTCTACTTTGTATATTCTTCTTTACTAGTTCTAGCAGAGAGGAGTATTATTTATTTATTTACCTCTCTCCTCCACTGAATTAACCCTAAGCTTCTAGCACGGTGCATGGCTCATATAGATGCTCGGTGTTTCAACTGAAAGAATGGTCCATTTCCATCCCTCCCAGTGTAACAGGACACTGTAGAAAAACCCACTGACTGCTTAAGTGGGGTCCTGTGAACCTAAGAAAGTGTACTACCTTGTGAAAAAGGATCCTCATTCACTGTGGTGGATAGAGTTCATGCCCACCCAGAGTTTACTGTTATGTAGAACAAAGCAGGTAGAATCAGGCCTTGAGGAAATTGATTTTGTGAGAAATAGAAAACCTGTTTCTACTACCCTCTTAAGATTTTTATACATCCTTCATTGTGCACAAATTGGTTTTCAATTTCTTGGAGACTACAAGTGACAGAAAAGTGACGTTGTTCTCAGATCTTGAAGCCACTGCTTTCCTGAATTTTATCCCCCCTTCAGCCAATTTGCTATATTATATAGCCAAAGATTCTCAACATGTAAAATTAAAGAAACAGAGTGGATGAAAAGTAGAGTTACTGGAATTATCACCAGTTAAGGAGAGAAAAAGCCTGGAATTGTATTTTATCCTGTCATCCCTTATCAAACAAAATAATCAGAAAATCAAACAAGAGTTCAGATCCAGCCAAAACTAACCATTCTATTCCTGGCCCCCTTTTCTTCCATCAGGTATAATTCTTTAGGCTTTTCTGACCTCTGGAGCAGTGGCCATCTGTATATTAGTAACACACAGGAAACTTTTCAAAATATGATTCCCAAACTTACCAAATCAGAACCCCTGGGATTGAAGCACAGAAATCTGTCTAAAAACAACCTCACAGGTGATTGTGTCCACAGGTGATCCGAGTATATTTGGGGATCACATTATCCTAAGAGTCTCCTCTAATGTGATTTTCAACTGTGACTAGGCATTCCTTGGGAAAAAAAAAAAAAAGAAGAAGAAGCCTAAGGTAATGTTTAAAGTGCAGATCCTCTCGATCTCAGAGTGCCACAAAATTGTATGCTATGGCCTCATGTGTGTGTGTGTGTGTGTGTGTGTGTGTGTGTGTGTGTATTTTTTTTTTAAAGAAACTCCCCCAGGTGATTCATATATGCACAGTAGAGTTTGAGATCAGTGACCTGGGCAGAGGTTCCAAACTCAGACGCCTTCTAGGGGCCAGGAAGGTACTGGAAATGTGAAAAGTGGTCCTAGATAATACAGTAGGGAGTAGTAAAAACTGTTCCCAACCGAAGAGCGCCTGACCTTTCTAAAAGAGGCAGCCAGCTGTTCCCCCATGGAGATGTTGCCAGATACTTTTGAATTTTCAAAGGAAGGCAGGCTGGGAATTTTTTTTTTTTTAATGTAAATCTTTCCTTAAATGTTGACAATGAACTCATTTTTTTTTTTAAAGATTTTATATATTTGACAGAGAGAAACACAGGCAAAGAGGGAACACAAGCAGGGGGCATGAGAGAGGGAGAAGCAGGCTTCTCGCCAAGCAGGAAGCCCGATGTGGGGCTCGGTCCCAGGTCTCCAGGATCATGACCTGAGCCGAAGGCAGTTGCTTAACCAACTGAGCCACCCAGGCGCCCCGAACTCATTTTTTTTGGCTTGAGATGTAATTGACAAGTAAGACTGTAAAGTATTGAAAGCATACTGTTTTAATTAAATAAAAGTATTTATTTAAGTAAATACCACACGATGATTTGATATACACATACACACATTGTGTATGGAAGGATTCTTCCCATCAAATTAATTAAGGAACTTACATTTTAAAATGGCTCACTAGGGCTAGAGGGTCACCAGTGTGACACATCTGGACTGGGAACTGTCAAGTGTTTGGTCATAGGCAAGTATTAACCAGAAATGCTTCAGTGACTGGCCAAGCGATCGGAGATGACACAGGCCTGTCACTGTTTGTATCATAGCTTTAAGGTACAGCGAGAAAGAACCAAAGTGAGTATGTATTGTAAAAGACAGGTGGCTACTCTCATTTGAAAGCAAGAGAACAAGAGGGAAAAAAAGGCACTAGAAGATGATGAATGTCATCAATTCCAGGTGTGTTCATAAATGAACTTTTAGAAATGTTACTCATAGACTAGAGGTAATGAGATAATGATAACTACTCGTGGTGTTGAAGTATTGATTAAGTATCCTCTATCAAGTGGGTTAGCAACATCGTCTGACATACAGTAGGTACTTGGTTTAAAAAAAAAAATGCTGCTACTCTTATTTCCCCTTTCCTTAAGCCTCTCTTTGCTCACATTAAAATTCAATAGGCACTGAAGAAAAGCAAGCTCCTGGCAAAAAGCTGACAAATTCCCTTGATATTCTTGTTTCTGTTTTCAGGAAAGCCGATAATACTTCTATAATGAGATCATTAACAAGTTAGTGATGACAAAGTGATTTGAGTCCCTCATAAGAATGTCATTTTAGGGTGCCTGGGTGGCTCAGTGGGTTAAAGCCTCTGCATTTGGCTCAGGTCATGGTCTCAGGGTCCTGGGATCCACACCTGCATCCAGCTCTCTGCTCAGCAGGGAGCCTGCTTCCTCCTCTCTCTGCCTGCCTCCCTGCCTACTTGTGATCTCTCTCTCTCTGTGTCAAAGAAATAAATAAAATCTTTAAAAAAAAAAAAAAAAGAATGTCATTTTAGAATACAGAAATGTCCTTGAGTCTCATCATTGGGTTTCTTTTCTCTACCGTGAGTTCAGGGATTCTAAATTCTGTGCAAAGGAAGTTGCTAAACAAATGGTCTCAAGAATTCTGGATAATTCTGGGAAAGCTGATAATACTCTGGTCTAGGAAGGTTGCCTTCACTATATAGCATCTGTTATTCATTGACTTTTAAAAAAACAACAATTTTTAAATACTTTTATATAACAGCAGTATATGATAATGTTAAAAAATATATTTATAGTTTTAAAGGCTAGTAAGTTTGGGGCACCTGGGTGGCTTAGTTGGTTATGCATCTGATTCTTGATTTTGACTCAAGTCATGATCTCAGGGTTGTGAGATCAGGTCCCATATGGGGCTCCATGCTCAACAGGAGTCTGCTTCTCTTCTCCTTCTGCCCCCCTGCTTCCTCTCTCAAATAAATAAATATATACATATTTTTAAAACTAACAATTTCATCACCTTCACATCTTTTTCCTTCCAGTTTTTATCCTCTTGTATACATTTTTATCTCTGTGAGGTCAGTATTTTCTGTGTTACTTGTCATTATAATCCAAGGACCTACTAAAGTCATTTGCACATTGTGTTCACTTAAATACTTATTTAAGGAATGAATGAATGCACTTCTGAAATGATAAATATACAGTCGATTTTGAATTCTTCTTTGCTCTCATTCCCCTTAGATCATGAATCTTACGTCTGCACAAACATCAAACAAATCATATTTCTCTATCTGTCTTGTTGACTTTCTTCTAATTATAAAATCAGGAAAATATGAAAGCCTTGAAAAAATCCCTTAATCCTGCCATCCAGAAATACTCACTGTTAATTTGTTGAGATATTTTTTGTAGTGTTTTTACATAAAACTTTAAACATGGAGAGTTTCTATCAGTCTTTCATTTTTTTTTTTTTTAAAGATTTTATTTATTTTACAGAGAGAAACACAGCTAGAGAGGGAACACAAGCAGAGGGACTGAGAGAGGGAGAAGCAGGCTTCCCGCCAAGCAGGTCACCCGACATGGGGCTCGATCCCGGATCTCCGGGATCATGACCTGAGCCGAAGGCAGTCGCTTAACCAACTGAGCCACCCAGGCGCCCCTATCAGTCTTTCATTTGATGTGGCATTGCTAGTGTTTCCCCATGTCCTGGGAAACCCATTGGCACTATTTTTTTATTAACTCTATATTATCCTAAGCTTTGGGAAATGCCTAGAATGTTGACATTTAAACTTTTTACAATTTTTGTCATAACATTTTACACAGTAAAGATCTTTGTTCATACATTTTTTTTTTTTGTCTTACCTTATAGATTATTCCCTTAGCATCATTTCCTGGAAGAGGAAAATAAATGCTATTTAGTTGGACACAGAATGGCATATTTTCTTTTCTTTTCTTTTTTTTTTAAGGATTTTATTTATTTTGACAGAGAGAAACACAGCCAGAGGGGGAACACAAGTAGGGGGAGTGAGAGAGAGGGAAGCAGGCTTCCTGAGGAGCAGGGACTCGATCCCAGGTCTCGGGGATCATGACCTGAGCTGAAGGCAGTCGCTTAACCAACTGAGCCACCCAGGCACCCCAAGAATGGCATATTTTCTACACCGTTATGTATTTAGCATGTCTTTGTCATTTTTCTTACAAATAAAAGACAGATTAACAAGGCATAACATTCCCAAGTAAATTCACTCTATTGTCTTTGAGCATTTAAGGTGCAGAAATGAGAAACCCATGATATTTATAATTACCCTTTGGAAGGTTACTTTTTTCCTTTTCTTTCTTCCTAAGTGCTTGACGATTTTTTAAAAATTAAAACTCTTTACCAGATATGTCTAAGTGCAATTCATTTCCATTGATTATGCCACGGATGAGCTAAATCCATCAAATTGAGGTTTTTGTTTTTCTGTTTGAGGAGAAAATTTTTCTTCAGAGATGTCTTTGGTTAGTCCTTCTGGTCCCATGGTTATGGTTTCTTTCTTAGATACACCATAATTCTTAGGTTCATTCCCCATATTTAGGTGACCAAAGAGTTTATATCTAAACCAAATGACTGAAAGAGAAAGGGGTTAATAATTACAGAGGACAGTAGGCATGAAACAGTAACTGTATGAGCACAGACTGAGACACATAACTTCCCTGCCATTCTTCTTCACTTTTTCCACTTTTGGATCCTTTTGTTCTGTATCCTGAAAGATTTTCTATATTGTGTCTTCCATACCATTAATTTAGTCTGTTTGCAATATCTGTTACATCTTTTATGTTTCCAAAGCATATTTGAAATCTGTTACTGGATATTTAGTTTCCTGGTTTCTTTCCATATAATACTGTTCTTTATCATTCCATCCTATTATTCATCTCAACATGTTCTTCTCTTGTGAATTACTTGTTTCATAGAAGTCATGTTATCCTACTATTGATTAAATATCAGAGGTTTTGTGGGTTTTGTTTTTCTGTTTTTTCCTTTGGCTTCTTTTTTTTTTTTTTTAAGATTTTATTTATTTGACAGCGAGGAACACAGCTAGAGAGGGAACAGAAGCAGGGGGAGTGAGAAAGGGAGAAGCAGGCTTCCCGCCGAGCAGGGAGCCCGATGTGGGACTCGATCCTGGGTCCCGGGATCATGACCTGAGCAGAAGGCAGTTGCTTAACCAACTGAGCCACCCAGGCTCCCTCTTTGGCTTCTAAAATAACCCATTTTCCTTTTCTTTGCCTGTTCTTCAGCATTTGCATAGGGCCCATGTTGTTTTGTCGTTTTCTTGGGTGAGGGGAGTTCTTACTATGGAACGTTAAGAGATCTATCTATGCCTTGTTTGACAACAGGCTAGCTGCTTAGATTGCTAATTGCCTTACTTTGAATTCACTTACATTCTGGTTAAATCGCCCTCTAATAAAAACAGGTGGACACAGATTTGCTGTATCACCCAAGCCACATCCCAGTCTTTAGCAGCAAACAAGCACGTGATGCGACTCTGCTGAACCAAGCTAGAATCTACTTCTCCCCCGCTGAGTTGCTTTTTGATGATATGAACCAGTGGCTCTTAATCAGTTCCTCAACCTAGAGAGCCTTTTCAAAATTCACACTTAGGCTCCATCCTAGATCTCCTGGCTCAGAATCTCAAGAAACATAGGCTTGGCAATGTAAAAAAACTTCCCAGGTGTTTCCAGGTGCCCACTTGGTTGAGAATCCCTTATCTGAACCAATGAAATACATGAAAAGAACACCACCACCACACCACACCACACACACACACACACACACACACACACACACACACACACGTACTCACAGTTCTTGGTTTATATGTCTATTAGAATGATTTTTGATTCTTCTACCCTCTGTGGTGCTTTTGTTGTGGGAATTAAACCTCTTCCATACACTCTTCCTTGGAGATGCATTCTATCTAGATTCAGGAATAAAAAATACTAAGCAAAGGAAAAAAATGATTGAATGTCATTCTGACTACCTCAAAAAGCAGGACCCATACAGTAAAGGGGCCATGGTGATTCTTTAATTGAACTAAGTGGTAGAAGAGAAGGTATTATAATCGGTATAGGAATTAAGATCTAGAGGACCCAGATTACCTGAGCTTGAATCCCACCCTACTACTTATATTAGCTAAATGCGACTAGGCAAGTCACTTACCCTCTCTGTGCTTTAGTTTCCTCACCTATGAGACAGGGAAAATAGAGTTTGTTCCTCTGAGTTTTAAAAAAAAAGTGAGTGAAATCACCTATAGAAAGTGTTAAGAAAGGCCTGATATGTATGAAATGTTCAAGAAATACTAGTTACTATTATTTTCAGATACAATATTAATTTCATGTTTTTTCTCATTCTGCCAGCTTGCAGTTTGTGCAACATCCTTGATCGTTAATAGGAGTTTTTAGAGTTGTGAGCTTATGTATTTTTATGTCTCATTTGATACTTTAGTGGAAAGTTGAGGAATGCTGCATCAGATCAGTTTGTGCATTTTACTGGAATTTTATGAATAAGTTCTAGAATGGTTATTCATCACTGTGGTTTTAGCTTGAACAGAGACTCAGTCATTTTATTTCTATCCATGCCTTCATGCCATTTCCTACTGGCTGCCTTGTCTACCTCATTTCTTCTTCCACCTAGTTCTGTGACTTTAGAACAGTAATTTGGTCTCAAACATGACAATACTGGATAACCTAGTGACATTCAGGAAAAATGTCATTCTGTGTCATTCAAAAGGACCCCATGGGTGCTAGTCATTAGAAGGGAAGTTTAGCTCAAAACCAAGATCTTTCAAAGCTGCCCAAGTTATTAAATAAACTGTCGTAGATATTGAGTGTATCATTGAGGGCCACCGAGGACATAAGAAACCACACCAATTATTTAAAGAATGAAATCTAAAGATAATGGTGCAAAGTTGTTAGGTAGCTGGAAAGATAAGAAGAAAACTCCCCAGTATGAAGATAGCAAATCCTGGAAGCAGTTACCTTTCCAGAGGTGAGAAAACAAAAAGAAGAGGCTGCAGATATTAACACTCAGAAGCATAGAGGAAGAGCTCATGGAGCTGAACCTCAGGAATTTGAGAAAAGTAGTGCTGTTCAGCTGGTGATGGTGGCTCTGAGCTCTGAGGAGGGAACCCAGGGGGCTCAGATCCAGACCCTAAATTGGCTGGTTGGTGTTGATGTCTCTGAAGGTGTAGGATAAAGTGGTTCTGCAAGTGTTAGAATGGCTGCCTTAGATTTAGTCTGCCCTGGGAAGGAACCACTGAAGGGACACAAACGCCCTGCTGAGATGATGCTTAAAGGAACCAGAAGCAGACATAAAACCCACCGGAAACGAAGAGAGGACAGGAAGAAGCAAGTCCCTGCTCTTTCTTCAGCCTTGCAGCTTCCCTCTGGTCGCCTATATTGGCAGAGCCTACGAGGATCCTCCTGACAAAGCAGAAATGTGATGTGTACTAGAGTATTAGCTCTTGCATCCCAAAGCAGAGAAGGAAAAAGTAGGTTTAGAGCCAAGAGACAATAGCCATATCCACACAGTGAGTCACTCCAAGTATCAAAGAAATCATAGTGTGAATTGCTAGCACTCATTGCATCATTACTATGTGGTAGGCATCATGCATTTTCATATTTAATTCTTATTAAATCTTCTCAGGTTAATATTTTTACCTACATATTATTGGTGAAGGGATTAGGAGTTACTTGGTTAAGGTCATTTATTTAAAGACCTTGCTTGCTCGAGGTCACTCAACTACAAAAAGAGGTAGCTAGGAGTCACCTTCACTCTTTGTAGCTCAAAATTCTCTATGCAGCTCTGCCTTCTATTGTGTCCGACATTGATGCTATGATTTCTTCTAACTCTAAGATGTGTTTGTGAGTAATTAATGTCTCTTTGCTCAACATTGTTTGATTGTGTTTTATTCTCGATAAAATTATTATTTCACAACATTTAACTTATTATGTTAGGCATGTGTGCCTAACTGCTGAGAGCTGTGGATACTGGGCAATTTTCCAATTCATCTGAACTAAACAGATAGTTGAATCAGACAATACGAAGTTTAGGAAAATATATTAATGTGAATTATTTGCTTTGGCCATGTACTTTGTCTTTCAGATTGCCTGGAACAGTGCCTGGTTGCCAGTTGACTTTATGCCTGTAATGTCACTGTAATTATTTGGCAAAATTCCTCCCTTGAGTACCTCATTACCAGAGGTTTGACTGTCCTCAGTAGTCTCTCAATTAGAAAAGCAACTTGAATAAACTGATTATATATTTTTGCCATAAATAGAAATCTTTGTTATAATATGGATCTATGGAACAAGGTAGAAATGGAAAGAACCTATTGCAGATCTCTAAACTAGTACAGATCTCTCTTTAGATAATAAATACTGCTCTTGAGAGTAGACATAGGACATCAGTCACCTTCAAACATTAATATATCCACTAAGGTCTGCAAAAGATTACTAATATCTGCACATACTTTGGCATTCTCCATGCAACAATAAGTGAATGTTTATCTTAATTGATATTTCTGTTTGAGACTCAGAGAAATAAGGAGTCTCTGACATAGAGAATTTGGTTGGAATGGAAAACCACTATTATCTGTTATTCAAGATTTTTTGATAGTTGAGATTTAGATACTTAAATATGTTAGCGCCCTAGTTTCCACTCATCCACCCCTACCCTGCCCAGACTGCCAGTTACTGTTTACCTATAAATACTTCTCCAGTTTTTAAAGACTGGACTGATAACTGCCAATACTTCAAATCTCTTTGTAGCTTTTCTTCTGGCCTCCCAAATTTTACTGGGATTTACTCAGAATTCTCTAAAACAAAGGACTTCCACGAAAAACAGCTCAGAGGAATAATAGTAAAAGAGATTATATATAGAATAAGTTTCAGTTTGGGATATCCAAATAACACTTTTTGAAAGGCCCTTTCTTTATACCATTATATTGATAGAGTATAGAAATACCATTCCTGTATTTTCTTTTTCTTTTTCTTTTTTTTTAAGATTTTATTTATTTGTTAGAGAGAGCATGAGAGGGTAGAAGGTCGGAGGGAGAAGCAAACTGCCACAGAGCAGGGAGCCTGATGTGGGACTTAATTCCCGGTCTCCGGGATCATGACCTGAGCCGAAGGCAGTCGCTTAACCAATTGAGCCACCCAGGCGCCCTCATTCCTGCATTCTAACAGATTCTGTCATAACTGAAAGAGGAATAAGCCCAGTGTTAATTTAGGGTAGTGTGTCTCATTCCCTTTAGGTCTTAGGTACAGGGCATGGGCCTTTTTTGGTATGTGTGTAATAAAGTAGTCACTCTCATTTGATGAGGATTTTACCATTTACAAAGTAATTTCAGTTCACACAAGCTACATACACATAACAACCTCCAACAACTCTAGGAGGAAGGTGTTACTCCCGCAAATTACAAATGAAGTTATGAAGAAACTGAGCCTCCGGTAGACTGTTTTACCAAGCAAGTATTAAAATGAATTTTGCTGATTTTAAGTCCAGTGCTCTGTCATCTAAATCATCATGGATTCAGAGAGTCTGCTTCTGAGAACTCCGTAGTGAATGTATGAGCTGCTGTGGCACCAACTTCAAAATCCAAAGGTCCTGACTCCCCTCTTGAGACTTTAATCAGCAGGCTCTGCTGCCTCAACAAAACAGGGATATTTCACCAAAGATCCCATAAGCAGAAATCTTAGGAAATCTATTTCAGTAAATGATATATTCTTCAAAACTGCCTTTAGAGTACCCCTTTGGCATCTTAAGACATTATTTATTATCCTCTGAAGCTGCTGAGATGGATAAATAATCTTATTTCTTTCTGGAAAGATTGTTTGAATTTTCTGAGACCTATTTGACCTTGAATACATATTAACATTTTTATCATTAGCTTCTGTTATTCACGTCCAATTTCTAGAAATTTTAAGCGACCCATTGTCTCAGGAAAAATTAGTTGCAAAAGAGAAAAAGAAATACTTAAAGAATTGCAATACAGGTTATGGCTGGGAAAATCAGAATGTGCAGTTAAAACAGAAGGTCCATTGCCAAAGGTTACTGGAGTATTTCGGAATTGCCTGTGTGTTATGGTTCATTTTGAATCTTTTTCAAAGGTTTATGAAAACATTTACAACAGTTACAATTTTAATCTTGAGCTTTCTACTATATTATTGTTGGGGATTTACTGCAAAATTTTATGTGAGGGTCTGCAAAGTTACTTTGAGGACTTTTAATAAACATCTGGGAGACATTAGTGTAGACCTTAATAATTTTGGAGCTGGATGTTCAGTCATCTGGAATAAGAATGTCAGGCTAGCCATAGAAATGCATTGGACAAATCATTATCCCATTATTTTTGAAGATTTATGCTTTAAGCAGATGATAAATTTAATTCTGGATCTCTAAATCAAAATAACTCATTCATTATTAATTGTAATTATATAAATGGAACCCTATAATGGTAGGTATCATATAGGTAATTCCTAGGCCATATTAATATCCATAACCTTGAGCTCACTGAGGGGGCTAACCCACAGTACCTCATCTCTTCTTTCATACAGAGTATTCTATTCCCACACTGTGGCTTAGCATTACTATCACAGAGTTCCCCAATGTCAGTGGAGCAAAATATGCTTTAATTAGTTCTATCTGGAAAGCCATCTCAAAAAACACATTGTCTTGTTTGAAAAGGAATTTAAAAGACGCGTGATGCCAGTCTCCCTCACCATTGGACAACCCATTGCCCATAATAAGTAATGTTAAATCTTTGAAAATCATCAGATTAGCCATTCAAGTCCTCAAATGTGATTGCGTTAGTTACTTAGTGATCTATTGAGTACTCTTAGCACTTTACCAGTGACATGGCCTCAGGACCCTGTAGAATATAAAATACTTTACCCTCCTCCGCTAACTCATTTTACATTCTTCATCCAAATGGCAGATTTTTTTCTCTTTTCCTCTTTATCTAAATCTATTACATATTCAGTACCTCTAAGCACCAGCCCCTCTCCAGCCTTGGCAATGATGAACTCCCTCTTTTCTTCACCTGATGTTCAGCAAGATACAACTGGTTAACATTAAGGGGAAGGTCTTGCTAAAGAACTACCAAAAGAGAAGTGAGCCACTTCTGACTTCATGCTCCTTTCCACTATTCTTCTGTGCAGAAATATTAAATGCGAAGAATAGCAGAACATTACCCTTGCCTGGAGGTACCTAGCATCCCAAGAAGGGAGTAAAATTTCACTGTCTACTAATCCCAAATCCTTAGGATAGATTGTCTGCCACAGTTAGGAATGAAAATAATTGCACTCATATTATCTTAAAACTGTAGAGATATTATGCAACGTTCAGAATGTTTATATTAGTATGGGGAGCAATTGTAAAAATCTAAAGCAAAACAAAAACAGTGCTTACTTAAACTAGAGAGAAAAGTATATTAATAATGAGTCTATGTTTAAAGTAATATGAGCCCCATCTATATCCATATCTTATATCTGAGGAGCTGCCAGTCTGGAATATATTTTTTTTAAAAGACTTTATTTATTTGACAGAGAGAAACACAGCCAGAGAGGGAACACAAGCAGGGGGAGTGAGAGAGGGAGAAGCAGGCTTCCCGCCGAGCAGGGAGCCCGATGTGGGACTCGATCCCGGGTCTCCAGGATCATGACCTGAGCTGAAGGCAGTCGCTTAACCAACTGAGCAGTCGCTTAACCAACTGAGCCACCCAGGCGCCCCAGTCTGGAATATTTTAAAACACATAGGAAGAAGGCATCACAAGGCAACCAAAAGGAAGGCCTCCCTGCTGTGTCAAAGATATGCAGGATCGAACAATAAACCAGCCATAAAGAAGAGCAGTCAAGTGGATGTATATGGGATTTGCATTAAATGCTATTGTTTAACCTTATTAGATATAAATAATTATTGGTGATAATAAATTAAGCTAGCCAGTTTGTCCCCAGTTCAATTCACTAACAGCATGGACAGAGAAGTTGAGATTTCTGCTCATGTAGCTACAACCCTGGGGCTACTTATGGATTATTGTGCATGATGCTACACTCCATAAGACAAAATGCACTGTTGGGAAATTTTGCTCTGCATTTTTAACATACTATTTCCACAGTTGACATTTCAACGTCATGATTCTTTGCTCTCCTGGGAGATACTAGCATTTTTTGCAAATTTTGGTGGCTGTTGAGTAATTGCTGTTGGGACATCTCTTGCTTCTCATTTGCTGATTTAGTCTCACCACCTCATTACAAGTCTTGTGATTTCTTTCCTGAAATCTGTAAGTTTCATCTGCAAGTGAAAAACAAAACAAAACAAGGCAATCAGTCCTCTGGGACGTGAGAGACTATAAAGTTTGGTCATTTGGCAACACATTCATTCTTGTTCTTTCTCTTGGTCTCCCTTGTGTGCAGCGTTCTACATTTTTAGATAAGTGCTGGGGTGAAGAATGAAATCTGTGTCCAAGGAACAAATTGAAGCTTCCTGGCCTCTCCGGGAATTAAATGAGCTGTTACTTAAAAAGAACCTATGATGACCTCCTCTGGAGGCACATTCTAGTGTTCTGCCACATGGACAGTGAGGAGTGTTTCCTAATGACCTGCATTATAAGGAGAGGCTCCATTTCCCTGAAATGTTTTACTATATAATGTGTCATGAATTAAATGCAATAATGTCCATCCTTCCAGCTCCCTGATTGCATAATCTGATTATGTTGTTCTTAAATAATTCCTCACTAAATGATAGCTTTATCTACAAGTGGCTAGACTGGGTCACAAAAGAACCATAGTTAATATTGTTTACTTCTTAGGGTTATTACTGAAGGCATCACATTCATCCTGAGACAGACCATGGCCACCCAGGGAGTTTTTGTGTGCATGTGACCATTTTCATTTGTTCTGATTTTGCATTATGGTAATCAACAGTAGAGATTGATTATTTTGCAGGAAGAAGAAAGGTCAGAAGGATGAATTAAGTACCAAATTGTCAATGAGGAGCCTCTGTATCCCTTTGAAAAGAAGGTTCTAGTAGTATTAGGTAGGGCAGAACTAAGTGGCAGGAAATGAAATATAAATTAATAATCCTTCCCATCTGAATTTTAACACCTTTTCTATAAGAAAAATCTTGCCTGATTCCCCAGACTAGGTCACTCTGGAATATACTTTCTATACCCTTTACTTTAGGTTCAGAGAACTTACTGTTATACTTGTAAATTTACTTGAAATGAATCTCACCTCTCTCTCTTTTTTTTTTTAAACAAGTCTCACCAGGCAGTGAAATGTACTGTTTAAAAGGATAGCTTCTAGAGACTCATTTTGAATCCCATCTTGGCTTCTTACTAGTTTTGTGACCCTAGTTGTTTTATTCTCTGTAACATGGGTACATTAGTAGTTCCTACATCATAGAATTGTTGTAAGGATTGAATGAATTAATCGTTGTAAAATACTTAGAACACCACCTGACACACAGTGAACGTTCATCCAATAAATGTTACCTAGTATTATTCTTTACTTTATTAATGTTCTATTTTATTAATATTTGCTCCCCCCCCAAAAAAAAACTCTAAGCTCTGTGAAGACAGAGGGCATGTCTGTTTTTCATTCCCGTTACATCCCCAATATATGTTACCTGGCATATACTAGCAATTCAGCAAATGTTTTTTGTATAAAAAAGTATCTAGTGGCGCCTGGGTGGCTCAGTCATTAAGCATCTGCCTTTGGCTCAGGTCACGATCCCAGAGTCCTGGGATCAAGCCCCGAATCTGGCACGTGTTTGGCGGGAAAACTGCTACTCCCTCTCCCACTCCTCCTGCTTGTGTTCCCTCTCTCGCTGTGTGTCTATCAAATAAATGAATAAAATCTCTTTTTTTAAGTATCTAAAATATATTGCCTAGAAACATGAGATACTCTGGAAGTGAATCTGAAGTCAAACACCAAAGGATTAAATTTTGCCTCTCTAAGCGTTACAGTAAGGTATTGAATGAATGAGCCCTATTCTATCAGAAAATACTGTATGAGAATATTTTAGGAAGCATGGTTTGAAACACAGATATCCAATTTTGCAGTAAAGAGCCATGCCATAATGAGTTTTTTCAAATACAGTCTACACTGTATCATCTTTTTAGGACAATAGCAAAGCAGCAAGCTGTTTGAATACAATGATAATTATCTCTAATGCTCAGTAAATATAGTCACTTGGCATTAGTATGCTACTTTTAAAGAAAGCCCTTTGCCTTTGTTTACGCAAGAGAGAAAGCTAGAGATATGGCCACAAAGGAGGTAAATGTTGAGATAAAGAAATTTAGGGAAATTTGGAGACAGAGATAGAGATCAAGACAGAGACAGGGATGGAGGTGGAAGTGGAGGCAGAGGGAACACCAGACAGGCTTGGATGGAGACAGAGATGGTCAAGAAAGACAGGTTTCTATAGGTCAAGCATCCCAAACTAATTCTCTGGGAACAATTTCTTATCAGTCAAAAAAAAGAGCTTTTGGAAGTTTTTAGAGAAAAGATAAGTTTTAATATATAATAGAGAGATATCTTGAGTCTATGTCAGTCAACCAACAAATACCATTAAACAGTATTCTAGGCCCAGAGGGTGTAGTGTCTGGGCCCTCCAAAAACTTTCAGCTTCACAGTGAGAGGGTGTTGAATAGACCCACCAACAAATAAATTCATTTCCATCACTGACCACTGCTCAAGAAGACGAAGTTGTGTTCCGTGAAGGTGATGGACTTGATGGCAGGTGGTTCCTTGGGGAGGCTGCTAATTGTTCAATAGAAAGTCAAGAAATAAACTGGATATGAAGAAATTAAAGAGAGAGACAAACCATGAGAGACTCTGGACTCCCGGGAAACAAAGTGAGGTTTACAGGGGTGGGAGGGGTGGGAGAATGGGGTAACGAGGTGATGGTATAAACAACCACGTGTTGTGATGAGAATTGTTGAACACTACCTCAAAAACTAATGATATACTATATTTGGGCTAACTGAACATAAGGAAAAAAAACAAAAAAAGGCCCAGAAATTTGAACTGAGACCTGAGTGTTGAGAAGGACTCAGCCTTCTGGGGGAAGTGTTCTCGCTTTGCATAAAAAAAGAAGCAGCAAGAATTGTGCTGGAATTTGGTTGTCCAAGTTCCTCCTCCCCTTCTGCACACCATGTATGGCTGTGTCTCTGAATTCAAGTAAATAGAAGCCTGATTACTTGCTCTTTATGCTAAATGCTAAGATATTTTCGGTTGTGCATAGTAATAATAGGTGTGTTCTTTTTAAAATCTCAAAATCCTGATAAACTTCTATCATCTTTCTTTGTCTTCTCCTTTATCTTAACATAGTCTTCTTTATTTACTGTCATTTCCATGTGCTTTGTTAGAATATCATTCTTGGTTGGTCACTGGGATTCCAAAGTTATTTCTCTGCTACTGTTATGGTGCTTCACTTGAAATGACAGATGAGTAACAGAAGGGTTGTCCCAACATTGATACCTCCCTATATTCAATTATGCTTTAAATTCATCGGTGTTGAACATTTAAACAAAGTTGACTATGAATAATTTATAAAGCACAATAAATATTTCCCAGCAGCCGTCTTTAGTGTAAAGGAAATGAGTGACACACACTGAGTTTGCACATGTCATGATTCACTTGTATTTCTAAACAGTGCCTCGGGCACATACGCAGTTGAGCAATCCTGTCAATCTTCTCAACATTCAGGTGCCACGTTCCTGATTGACATCAGAGAATATTTGTGTCATCTGGAAGGAGAAGATTTTATGGGAAAGCAGATAATTACGCTTGCCTCTAGAGAGAAGCCCGATTATTCAAATAGGAAGGTAAATGACTCATCAAAAGTAGACCCACATCTCAGGTAAAGGTCAGGCTTCTCTGTCTAAGTATGAACTACACGTTACCATTTGTTCACTCAAGCAACACATCTTCCTGTGCGTCTCTTCTTTTCTGTCCACTGTTACTCAGGATTTTACTATGAATTACAGTATATCTAGCCCCCACATGGTCCAGGGAAGGAGAGAGATGAGGAAAGGAGTAATGTCTGTGCCAAGTTATAAGCGTTTGGGGGATGCCCCAGAGTGAGGAAGGGCAGTAGATAAGAGGGAGGAAGTAAGACCAGTCGAGGGTGAGACAAGTCTGCCGTGTTTAACTGGAGGAAAGCTCTCTGGAAGTTTGTGAGGCCAAAAGAGAGGTAAAAGTGTTCTGGGCAGAGAAAGTGACCTGCCCACACATGTGGAGGCAACACAGACAGGGGGCACTTGTGGAAGTCTAAGTTTGGGTGGACGACTTCCAAGATAAAAGGAAAATGATATACTTAGGCAGTTGAGTAAACAGGACAAGATGACACCACTGTTGTGCTTCAGAGGAGATAAGCGTGAGGGCTAGAGTACATAGAGATGTCCTGGACTGCTCTGATGGCCCTGTGGAATCTGGAAAGGGAGCAAAAGATAGGACACCAGGGTTCTCCAGGACCATCCAGGACACAGAAAGTGGAGTCATCAACATTGTGAACTTAGCATTTTGAATGCTAATATAGTACTAATATATAATCTATATTTATAATATAGATTGTAAAGACAGAATTATCAATTCCTCTCTTTTTTTTTTTTTTCTGGAAATAATAAAGACCTCTCAAGGTCCCTGTTTTCTTTTTGGGTCTGTGCTCCATGACTAACTTAGAAAACACAGTGATGATCTTTGGAGGTTCTTCCCATTTTAAAGCCTAAAAGCTTTTGGCAAGAGTTTCAAAGAAAATAATGCCAAACAGAGACTAAAAATGTTAGCAGAGTGACTGTATAAGGACAGTTAATAATTCCAGAAAGAGATAATTCGAGGACTTATACGGTAAATCAGATGGAAACCCAGAAAATTCATTGTATTTGATTTGATTCTTCTTAGCACTAAATATATTAGCAATTAATTTTTTTGTGCTCTCAGAATATGATGTGATTATATATGTTTGTCACAGTGGGGAAGAAAAATTATAGAATTCATAAATCAATGCACTCTTTCTACCTCCCTTATAAAGGGCAGTTATTTGTGGCTTCAGGGCTACAGAGAGATTAGAGTGTGCAAGTTTGGGCCAAGCCTGTATCTTTCCTTTAAAATTCAGGAGATAAAATTCAACACAAGCAGATATTCATAAATACTAAAATGCAGTCATAGTTATTAAAGATCATTAGGAAGACAGACCACCTCAAAAAAATTAGTAAACTTCCTAACTTGAGAAATGCCTTTAAATCATTCTTACCCTTTAATTCGTGGCATTCCTTAAACAGTATGGGAATTTGTGCTAAGTCGACTTTAAGGTGAACTTCCAAACCAAATGATAAAATCATAAGTACGCTAATTGGCTTTTGGTAGATCATTTAAACGTAATCGTTCTGCCCTATCTGATTATTACTGGGCTTGAATGGATACAGGCAGTGATTTGACACTTGAGTTCACAGCAGGGCCAGACTCAATCCAAATCTTTTTGATAAGTAGCCAACTAGGCCTTTTTTCATTTCATAATCAGTGACAACGCTCACACGTACCCTTCTGGAAGAACATAGACCCATTTGTTCAGGATTCACTGTCCTAGACCTGAGGTCACCACAATGGCTTAAAGAGTCTCTTAGTTTGATCACTATTTCATGAGAAAGTACTGCCTCTGTGACTAGAGACTTTAAGAACTAAATTCAACATTTCCAGTGCCTCCTTACTGTGAATCAGGATTTGAAAGGTACAAAGAATTAATTATGCTAATGTGTGCTTAGTAATGCAAGTGAAATAAAATGTCATTGCAGCAAAGCTTAATCATAATTAGTGGATCACAAGTTTTGAAATAAAGTGCTAAAATGGAAATTTACTGAGATACTGTTTAATGGCATACTAATACCCTTTTGTATGGTGTAAAACTGGTCAATGTCAGGTGGCAAGCAATGAATGTGAGTCTATACAAATTTTTTTAATTTCCAAATGAAACTAGAAGCTGTTATGCAATTAAACTGATTTTACAATTATGAAATTAATTTAGGGTGCTAAACCAGTGTATATAAAAGCCATATTACATCACAATTAGTTGAACCATGGTTTAAATGTACAAAACCTGTACTTTTATCAGTAAAAAAAAAAAAAAAAGGCTTAAGGAATTGAGAGAAAGGCTTATGTCAACTGTGGTGTCAGTCCTGGAGGGTATTTAAAAATAGAAATGATCAGCATTTAGCTGAGTTTTCATTCTCACTGTAATAAAGCAAATTAGCATGTGACATAAGCCATCTCTTAATAATAGTTTCAAGCCGCATTGACATAAAGTAATCAAATTTCCATAGGAAATTTAACTTGCATGCTAGACAGTTTAATTATCTGGTGCACATTTCAATAGTTCCTATTATAGAAAATATGCCAGAGTTTGTCACCAAGAGTGTCTATAACAATAGTTTGAACACTTCAATAAATTTTAATTATCTTATAAATCATCTGCCTGCTGATACATACAAATGTGAACATTCATTCAGATATTACCTCATTTGACCAAAACCTGGATAATGAAATAGTAACTAAAATCACTCTTAAACTAATGACTTTATTCCAAAATTGTTAAAATGTAACCAAGAATCTTGTCCTTTTGTAATATGAACATTAAAAAATTGGCATAGAATTTGACAGTTAAATCTAGCTTTACTGTCCTACTCCAGAAATGCCTCCTTTACCTCTCTTTAGGTTATTGATCCTGCCACCCCCCTACTGTCGGGAATTTAGATATGCAAACGGATCGTGTCATCTATTTTTATAGTGCTCCATAAAGTGTTTCGTAACTCACCTTCACAGGCATAACATCACGTGGTCCCCCCTGCCTGAAGTAGTTGGTTGACTCTTGGTAATTATTCTCTCATCACAGTGGAAGAAATGGAAAGCACGATCCCCAGAACAGTCCTGATCTCAAAATCAGTCCACAGCCTCCTCAGTACTGCTAAAGGTGATCCATTTTGCTTATAGGTTGGTCTTGATGTTTTTTTTATTCTTATTTTAGACAAAATTGTGACATGAGAGGCTCTTTGTCGAGGTCAAAATATCTAAAAGGAGGGGCTTCAAGAAGTTGGTGAAGGTGGGCACACTGACACAATGAAAAGGGATGGTGGATAGCATCCAGGCGGGAAAAGAGAAAATACACTCTCTAAAGTGGCTCAAAGTCCCATCATCACCATAAGCTCAGCTCCCTTGGTACAGTCATCGTGGATATCTGCTGGCTTCATGGCTCCACAGTCAGGTACAAAGACTACTGCAGATATCAAAATACTGTGAGTCATCAGGGAAGGATCAACTATGTCAGCCCAAGGAAGTGTGCTGATTTTATTCACAATAGTAATAATAATGATGATGATGATAAGGAACCTGGTATTTACCAAATATTTACCAAGAATATACTACACATTAGGCATGTGACAAAGCCTCCCTAATCATCATATTATCCCTCCATCTAGCCTTCTCTTCCCCACCCATTCATCCATGATCTCTTGACCTCCACATGTAGACTTGGTCTTGCACAAGTGTCCAGGGCTTGTCCAAAATGTAAGCAAGAACATTGTGACAATATTTGCCTCATAATCTAAAACTCAAAAAACCCAAATCACCATTCCTTTTAGTCTGCCTTAGAGTTTGGGTCCTATTTCTTGTCACGCGTCTCCTGCTTTATTTCTAGACTATCAGTTTGTGTCCTGGTGTTGATGATAGTACCCTATAGACTTTAAGATCTATGAAAGAAAAAACAGTATTGGTCTTACTACTGTAGTCTCAATAGTCAGCATCCAATGACCAGCACAAAATAAGTGTTCAAAGTACGTGTTCAACTTTTCGTTAAATAAACCGAATGGACCATCAGTCTAACCCTTGAATTTAGATTCTCTTGGTATAATATTCCTAATCTCAGAAGCAGCAGAAGTATTATAAACTACCACTTGTGCTGATGCTTTATATGTATTGTGTTATTTAATCCTTACACACTTTGCAAGGTAGGTGGTATCATTTTCATGGCACAGAAAAGGAAAATGAAGTTCTACGAGGCTAAATGATTTTCACAAAGTCTGTTACATATGAGTGGTAAAAGAACCACAGTTCAGAGATCTGAGTTACTCCACACAGAGCCACCATGTTCTCCTCTAGACTCTCCTGGGAATTGCATTGACCTTCTGCACCCCAGACCAAGGTTTTGGACCTTCTTGCTTGGTGATAGTCCTTCCTGCTATCAGATGCTTCCTTGTCCTCGGTTCACCCTTTCCTGTGTTGGGGCATTTTGCCTGAGCTGACTGCTCTCCTAAGCACCATACAGGGCTACATATCTCCGGTAGCCACGTCCTTTGGATTGAAGCTCTTCCTTTTGATCATGACAGTTTTAAGCACCAGCGGTTGCATCTGGTAGGTATATCTTAATATGAGTGGTCTGGGAGAGCAGGGCTCAGAGAGTGAGTGGCAGCCAAAGGCTTTAAAGATTACAAAGGAAGAGAAACAAAGTATAACCATCTAGAACAAAAGGCAGAAATGGGGAGGAACATGGGTGAACGAATTGGATATCAATAATTAAATGGAAATCTAATGAGAAAAATGTGTGATCACAAGCAGAGTGCAGGTAACTTGAGTAATCACTACAAACGAACTTGCTATGCCCCTGACATCCCTTTTTGGAAATCAGCCTAGAATGAAGAAGGACTGAGTTGGTCCAAAGGGGGTAGCATGCATGTTTCCGGTGTTTTCCTGCCTGAAGATATGTATCGTGCTATCCATGGCCTGGCATGTTATAGGCTGTCAACACGTTTTGGTTGGATGAATAAATCAGCCAGTTGTTTTGAAGACAATGTTATCCATGCCAACATTACCTCCTAAGACCAAGTCAGTCTAAGAGTGTCCTCTCTATTCCAGGGGGTGAATTCTAGTCATCCCTGTACCATTGCAGGGTACAGTGAAATAGACTGCACCCAGCCTGCATGGTGATGTTATGCCACCTGCCCCAGGCATCCATATTCCTGCCTTCTGAAGCATTCATTGTGCTTTACTACTTGGCTATGTATTGTTTTATTTACCACTCAGAAATCCTGAGGGATATGTCCTAAGGTCTTTTGCTGACACCACCAGACATTATGGTGGAACGCCATTACAGATCACAAATTTCAACCACGAAATTCAGTAGAATCTAAATGAAAAATTTAAGTGAGCGTTTCCAAACTTTCTTCAACCAAACACAAAACGTATGTCATTCATTATACAACTGGCTTTCTTTGTTCAGTTGCTGTTAATGAAGAAATGCAAGTTTTGTCATTTCATAAGAGTTGCTACAAATGGAAGGACAAGTGAGGAAGACTGCTGGGAAGCCAGGTGCCTGCTGCATAGCAGGCTCATTCGCTCCCCGGCTCCCAGGAGCCAGCCACAGGGGGCACATCATGCTAAGCCATGCCCTGATACATCTTAAAAGTGACTGGATTAAAAAAAAAAAAAAGTGACTGGATTCTATGAGCCTTTAGGATTGCTTGCAAATAATCGGAACTATAAATATTAAGTCTATAAATGTCACAGCTCTACCTCACGTGTTCTTATCAAGTGAAAGTAGTATAGGGTACTAGCCAAAAGCACAGGCTTTCAAACCCTACAAAGCCTGGTGTTGGATCCAGGCTCTTATTTCTCATTAGCTGTGCAACCTTGGTGAAATTACTCTTTCTGAGCCTCGTTTTTGTCATTTATTTTAAAAAGCTAATCATTGTCACCTCATGAGGCCATTGTGAGGCTAAAATAAGACAATATGCATAAAGCACCAGGGCCGCTGGTAGGTATTAGCTCTTCTTTGTATTATTATTATTATTATTAGATTACAATTTCTGGGCATGGACTCTGCCTTCTGTTTGCCTGGATCCCTAATGCAATAGTTAAAAAAAAAAAAAAAAATCATTTATTTAAAAGCCTGGGCTTCTAAGGGAATAAGCTTTAATTTTCAGAAAAAAAAGTCTTCTGTATAATATAGGTCAAATGAGGTGTGAGATAATGAGAAGCCACAAACCTCCCACCGCCTCCTTGGCTGAGGAGAGGCGATGGCAGGGGAGAACGCCAGTTCTGAACCCCTTGAACAATTTCAGTAATCAGCAGATGCATGAAAGGGAGGGAGTTTCATCTCTGTTAGAAGTATTGGAAATATTATGCTCATTTGAGCTTTCTGAGCTTTGGCCTAGAAGGCAAAACTAAATGGTTTGCTTGCCCAGGAAAGAGCTGAGAGAATTTCATTTTTCCTTCACTCTCAAAGCAAACCTGGCTTCACTACCTCTTTTCTTCTGTCAGGGAATGTCTCAAAGCATCTGGCAAGCTCTCGACTATAGCCAGTCCTGTTTCTGAAACTTTTCCTGATCCAGAAAATAGCCGAGTCTGTGCTCTTGAGAAGAACAAAGATTGATGGGGATTTCCAGCAGTTGGCGTGAAAAATTCCTTAACTTGTAAAGTGACAGTAGAACCAGTACCAAAGAAAGGAGGAGTTTGGGTGTTTTTTTTTTTCTTTTTGTGTATGGGGATGGGGGCTGAGGAAGATTCTCTGCAGTGAACACAGTGTCTCCCTAATAAATAGCCTCCTCCAGCCTGAGACGAGAGTTGCTGTTTTCCTGCTAGGGAGTTGGTGTAATTGGTATTAGTAAAAGATAGGTATTGCAGGGACTATTGTGTGAAAATAGATGAAAAAGAACAATAACAAAGAAAAAAAATACACTGTAGTCTCTTTCAAAGCACTTCCAACACAATGACTTAACGCGAAGCCGACTGTAACAGCTGCCGCTTCCTAGGCCTTCCCTGTGCACCAGGTACTTCCCCGGCATCATGTTCTCACAGTGACTGTAAGGAAGGAGGTAGAATTAGCCCCATTTTAAAGATGAGGGATTTGTGACTCAGAGACAACTAAGTGACTTGTAGACGGCCACTTGGCTTATAAATGATGGAGCCAGAATTTAAGAGATTACCAGGGTTACTATCCCTTGCCATTCTACTTACTGCCCCAGAAAAGGAGAGACAAGCTCAACTGGCTGCTGACCAAGACCTTGGCCAAGCCAGCATGGACTGTTTGGGACTTAAGGAAACATACTGCAGACACTACAAAAGAGGGGAGTGAAGCATTAGAGGGGAATACAGAAGAAGGCGGTGATTCTAGCCATAACCTGGGACTAGAAAGATAATATCTAGTTGAAAGAGAATGGATGTTCAGAATGAGACCACAATATTCATTAAATGTGTATGTTTTTATGAATCGTTATGTAGGTTAACATATGTAGTGATTAGTCATTTTATATACATTTTTTACTTTTGCTTAAGTCCCAACTGCGGGTGCTCATCTAGTACAAATATTTGCATACACCTACCATACTAATCATGATTATTAAACTTTTCCTGGCACCCGCTTCCCCCTTTCCTATTAGTCTCATTTACAGTAATTTTTATAATTTATAGCTAGTGTTTGTCTGTGTACCTGTATATTGTCTAGCTCTCACTCCCCTTACAGGCAACAGGAAATTTCTTGCAAGGGCATGGCTCACAGTAGAAACCTAAAATGTTTTTCTTGATTGAATGCTTGCTCAGTTGAGGATTCTGTTTCCTGATTGATTGGTAAATGTCCTTCATATTTGGTGAACATTAACTCTTTGTCTATCGAATTTGTTGCACATGTTCTCTTATTTCTCATGTTCCCTTTTTTTATTATTGTTTATGATAGGTGTTTAAGCCAGAAATAAGTTATATTATAATATTCAGTTTAATGTATTTCTCTTCATCATTGTGATTTCTGAAATATGTGTACCTATTAGGTCTATGTTTTGTTTTGTTTTTTTTTAAAAAAGATTGTATTTATTTATTTAACTGAGAGAGACAGAGTGAAAGAGGGAACACAAGGAGGGGAAGTGGGAGAGGGAGAAAAAGGCTTCCCCATGAGCAAGGAGCCTGATGCAGGGCTTGATCCCAGGACCCTGGGTTCATGACCTGAGCCAAAGGTAGACACTTAATGACTGAACCACTCGGGCACCCCTCTATTAGGTTTATCTTTTAATGATTTGTTATTGTACTCTTAACTCTTAGATGGTCTGGAATTATTTTTAATCTATGATATAATTGGGAATTTAAATGAAATAATTTTCACAAACGATCTATTTTCTCAACCCCTAATTTCATGTGTATTTCTTCCATATTCCCTTATGATTTGCAACATGATATGTCAACATAGCCTATTAAATCAATAGTGTATGCTTCTTTATATACATTAATATATCTGTTCTATTTATTTACTTGTTAATCCTTTTGCTACTACTTCCCTGTTTTGGTTGTTGTTTTATAAAAATTGCATTTTCTGATGTATCCTACTATCTCTTAAGGCAAGGCTCCCCTATCATTTTTCTGTTTCCAAATTCTCTTACCATTCTTTTTTTTTTTTTTTTTTAAGATTTTATTTACTTGACAGAGAGAAACACAGCCAGAGAGGGAACACAAGCAGGGGGAGTGAGAGAGGGAGAAGCAGGCTTTCCTCCGAGCAGGGAGCCCGATGGGCTCGATCCTGGGTCTCCGGGATCATGACCTGAGCTGAAGGCAGTCACTTAACCAACTGAGCCACCCAGGCACCCCTCTCTTACCATTCTTGACTGACTTTACTTAATGTGGAATTTTAATGGTTTACTAGTTATCAATCCACTGTGATGGCAGGTGAAGCAATCTTTCCTTGCACCATTGAATGATCCTCTGACACCGGCAACTGCATTGCCATCCTGGTAGCTCCTCTCTCCCTCCAGCTCTGCACTTGACTTGTTGAGATTTCATTCCTTGAGTGCATTTTAACATGACCATTCTTGCCTTATATTTTTGGGAATTTTAGCCTCCAAACCAATGTAGAAGCAGGTGATGATGGGAATCAAACCTTATACATCAGTGGAGCAGGGTGGCATGTCATCTTAGGTAGAAATAACGATTCAGTTCAACATGATCTTCAACTTCAGTTCAACAGTTCAAATGATATTTGAAAGCTCCTTACATTATCTATTTCGTTTGGCATGTATGGTTTTGTGTACACAAAACTATGTGCAGTAATACACATACATTATAATACTTAGTAATATATATAAATGTCATATATAATAAAGAGTGCACTCATTTAGGGGAGATTTTAGTGTTATATTTTCTCTGTCCCTACATCCCTCTACTGAGTCTGTTTATCTTAGTTTATGTAAATTGAATGCACTTATGAGGCAGTTTTACTCTGTCTTGCATGGTTGAGAGATGTCTCCTGATTCTTAGGTTATTTTGTTATTGAATCTCTGATTTGGGAAGTAGGCAAAATTTATTTTTTAAAAACTACATCTTCTTTAGGACCATTGATTTACTCTTTTGCAAACAGCAAACTGTATGTAAGACTTAGATTTTGATTCTCAGTTTGGTTTTATGAGTCTTGTTTAAATTTTGCCCCAGATTTTTTTTTTAAGATTTTATTTATTTGACAGAGAGAGAGAGAGAGAGAGTGAGAGAGGGAATACAAGTAGGGAGAGTGGGAGAGGAAGAAGCAGGCCTCCTGATAAGCAGGGACCCTGATGTGGGGCTGGATCTCAGGACTCTGGGATCATGACCTGAGCCAAAGGCAGATGCTTAACAACTGAGCCACCCAGGTGCCCCTTGCTCCAGATTTTGATGGAAGTTTTATTGTCAGGCTTGAATTTTAATGTTACAAGTTTTCATATCTCTGTGTGTGTGTGTGCATGTGCATGTGTGCACACCTGTGCTTTTATTATTATATGGAGAGAAATTGGAAGATGTTGCATCTTAGGCTACTAGATAAATATAATACCACTAGATGCTTCCAAACTATTATTTAATAAATATTTGTTTGAAGAACGATGTTGAAGGATAAGTCTGTTAAAGGGGTAACTTCAGCTGGAATTTCTTAATAGAATTGTTTGTAGGGATGACTGTGATTATATGGATTAATAATTATCCATGACAGAGGAGGGAACGTTGTGCTTCATTTTACTGCCATGTCATTCTAATACCAAATGCAGTTGTTTCTGCCTGGTGCTAAATGCTCAATATAATTTGCTAATTTCACTTCCCTATTTAGCAAGAGGAGACTATTTTCATCCCTGCTTCCATTAAAGCTTGCTCCTCACATACCAATTTAATGAGCACCCTGAAGGAAGTTTATGGGTAACCCTTTGTTCAAACTAGGGGCAATTTATTGGGTCTTGACGCTCTGTTGGAATTGTCCTTCTTCTCAGTCTTTCAGTGCCGAGATTAGGATCATAGCCTAGGACTTGAAGTGAGCAAAAGAAAACTGACAAATACTATCTCTGATTAACTAAGAACCGTGTGATAAGAGATGGCTAAGATAAGGTCTTTATCCTAAGGAAGCTTCCAATCTAGTGTGAGAGATAAACACTTAATTGAATAGCTACATTGTGAAGAGTTCTGTATTAGAGGAATGACCAAAATGAGACCACATCACAGACATGAAATGATTAATTCTGCTTAGGAGTCAGAGGAACAGTCAAGGGAACAAAAACCCAATTAACCATTACAGGAAATCAACAGGGCAAAAGTACTGTGAGAAAGAAGATCAGGAGTTCTGTCAACTATACTTCAATTTTTAAAAATATTTTTAAAGTTTAACAGCAGCCGAAATGGTAGTAAATGTGACATGATGAGTTAGTTTCTGGAAATCTGCATGAAAGAGCTGAATCTTGGAGGATAAGTATGAGTAGAAGCCAGAGTGTCCTAGAGATGATATCAACGTACCCCATTTGTGTAGGTATAAAAATACTCACTCTGATACTAAAAAAATAAATTGTCCACTATGACTTATCTTGGCATGCATGTTTAGAGTGTTGGAAGTGAACTTAAAAACTAGGAATGGCCTCCTAAGCCATACTGTTGATTCTGAAATGTGTTCTATGGGTGACTCAGGTTATGGTGCAGAAGAATGGTATGGTCATATTTATGTTTTAGAAAGAAAGCTGGCAACAGAGTAGGGAGCTGAGGCCAAGAAGATAGTTGGGAATAAGTTGTTCCTGCCAGCTAAATGTAGAGCTTGCCCTCTGTTCCTTTTTGCATCTGGAAGAGGGTTAAAGCAGAGGAGGAAATAGGAAGAAAAAGCTAAAAGAGGACACAAAGAACATTCTGGAGGAATTTATATTGATCAATAGTAGGAATGAAGAAGGGAAACTTCTATTCCTCTCACCTCAAGATCTCTTGTATGACATCTCAAGCCTGGAAACCAGGAACTACCTACTAGACCTACTAGATGCTGTCTCCTGGTTTCTAACACCTTTTTTTTTTTTTTTTTTTTTTTTTTTTTTTTTTTTTTTTTTTTTTTTTTTTTTTTTTTTTTTTTTTTGCCTCTTGCATCTGATCTTGTCATTAAATTTTAAATTAAACCAAAACAATTTTCCTCCTGTCCTGACCAATGCTGACTTCCAGTTTAAACACCCATACATGATTCTCCAAAAGTTCTGCTTTTATCATTACAAACCTTGCTCGAAAGCTTAATTTGAAGGACAAAAGTTAAATTCTCAGAATAAATTTTAAAGATTTTTATTTATTTATTTGTTTATTTATTTATTTATTTGACAGAGAGAGAGATCACAAGTAGGCAGAGAGACAGACAGAGAGAGGGGAAGAAGCAGGCTCCCTGCTGAGCAGAGAACCTGGTGTGGGCCTCGATCCCAGGACCCTGAGATCATGACCTGAGCCGTAGGCAGAGGCTTTAACCCACTGAGCCACCCAGGAGCCCACTCAGAATAAATTTTAAAACCATCCTTCCACCAGCACAATTACTCTCATTTACTGTGGCCTTTGGCCATAGTCTTTCTCCCATAAATCCCTTCTGAATCTTCACACCTTAATCTGCTCATATTAAAATTCTTTTGGTCCTTCACAGAATTAAAAGTTCAGCTCATATCCTATTTCTCAGTACTCATTTTTAGGTGGGTCAGTCAGGGGAGGCCACATTTACCTTTTGTTCAGTGCTTGAAACTTTATTGAGAAAGCCTTCCTCATTTCTCTACACATATTATTTGCCTGAATGTTTGGAAGCTCTCAAAAATAGTTTGATAGTCTAGTTTCCATTGGGAACATGTTTGGTTTGATTCAGCCAACATTTATTGTGTGCCTAATATGCGGAAGGTATCGTGCTAAACATTCTTGGGATGCCGGTGTTAAGGTATAAGTAAGTCAAATGTTTGCTCTCAAGAAGAACAGTTAACAAGTTTATTCGTTGGAGAGCTATTTGTAGTTGACCTGTATGATTAATGATTTTTAACTTTTCAAATAAGAAAAGATAATAAGAAAAAATACTCTTCCTTCATTGATTTTGGTGAATTCCGTAAGTAGATGAAATTGTGATGGAAGTTCCATAAATGTGTTTAAATGGCACACATTTCATATTTCACAGCAAAAATCCCCTCTCAGTAGACACAAATACAATCAGGCCTTCAATATGGAACTATACACTTCATTCTAATGTATATGTTGCTAATTATAATGTAGGTTTTCATCCATTCAAGCTGTTATAACAAAACACCACAGACTGGATGGCTTGTAAATAATAGAAATGGATTTCTCAGTTCTAGAGGTTGGAAGTCAGAGATCAGAGTGCCAGTTTAATCGAGTAAAGGCCCCCTACTTGGTCACAGCCTGCCAGCTTCTCACTCTGTACTCACACAGTAGTAGGAGCTGGCTCTGAGGCATTAATCTCATTCATGAGGTTCTGCCCTCCTGACTTTGTCACTTCCCAAAGGCCCCACCTGTTTCTACCACTGAGCATTAGGATTTCAACATGAATTTTGGGGAAACACAAACATCCAGACTGTAGCACCATATGTATTAAAAATGCCTTCCCCAGAAGCTGAAACTGATATATATCTATTTTCCACACCATCCTTGTATGTGTCTGCACTGTTTTAGACTTCTGTGGTATTCATTTTAAAGGAAAGAAAACATAATATCTTTTAATTTATTTCACCTGAGAGGAAAATTTGACAAATGAGTTCCTACCAGCCATAGTTAGAAATGGAATATATGGTGGGGACAAGCTATAAGGAAGTAGACAAGCTTGATAAAAATTTAAGACCAGTTGGGTCAGCCCTGACATTTATACCAAAAACCATTTGCCCTCTGGTACTCTTAGCAAGGAAAGTCAGTTGTAAGGATTTAGTAATCCCATTAGATAGGAAACATAATTTTCCAGGTGATGGAAATTTTTTTTTATTGTTACTTAAATTTTTTTTCCAGTGTTCCAAGATTCATTCCCCATTTCCCACACCCAGTGCTCCACGCAATAGGTGCCCCCAGTACCCACCACCAGGCTCTCCCATCCCTCCACCCCCATCCCTCCAAGTCCCTCAGTTTGTTTCTGTGTCCAAAGTCTCTGTTGTTTTGTTTCTCTCCCTGGATTACCCTAGTTCCCATTTACTTTCCTTCTCCCACTGTCCTCCAGGTTACCCCCCCCCCCAAGTAAGTGAAACCATGTGATACTTGACTTTCTCTTCTTGGCTTATTTCACTCAGCATAATCTCTTCCAGTCCAGTCCATGTTGCTACAAAAGTTGGATATTCATCCTTTCTGATGGAGGCATAGTATTCCATTATATATATGGACCACATCTTCTTTATCCATTCATCTGTTGATGGTCACCTTGGCTCTTTCCACAGTTTGACGATTGTGGCCATTGCTGCGATGAACATTGGTGTACATATGGCCCTTCTTTTCACTACA